>CAXAMN010009102.1:0-30849 GCA_963970005.1 Durusdinium trenchii | reverse complement strand
CGCTCTTGGCTGCCGCTGCCGCCTGGTCTCCCAAGCTTGTCTCCCTTGATGATTTCGCTCTTGGCTGCCGCTGCCGCCGTGGTTCCCAAGCTTGTCTCTGTTCCTGATTTCGCTCTTGCTGCCGCTGCCGCCTTGTCATTTTCTTGCCTGCCTTTGACGCGGTGCTGTTATAAGATGATTTAGAGTTTAGGTCTTGTTTACCTTTTCCAGCTTTGAGTGGGATGTCTCCCAAGCTTGTCTCCCGCTCTTGCCATGCTATCCTTTTCTTGAAGTGCTTTCTGGGGTCTATGCCGGTATAATTTTCACTTGTCTCGAATTTGCCACTGTCCAGTCTCCGGTGCTTTGGCCGCATGATTTTTGCGCTTGTCTCCCATTTATTTGTCTCGCACTTGTGCCCAGTCTCCAGTCTCCGGTGCTTTGGCCGCATGATTTTTCCCAACACAGGTTTATCTGTGAGAGGTTCTTACTCCTTAGAAAGGGTTGCGTGCCCGGGCCGCATGATTTTACATTTGTCCCCGGGCTTGTGTTTCTGCCACACTACGGTTGCTTTGGCCGCGTGATTTTGCAGTTGTCGTCTCCCTTGTCTCCGGCGCGGTGTGGGTGTCTGGGCTGCGTGATTCTACCCTTGTCTCCTGGTCCTAGTTGTTCCCCTCTCTCCCAGTACACTTGGCCGGACGCTTTTACACTCGTATCCCACTGGTCTCCCACTTGTTTCGGCCTACTCTGCATACACTTGGCCGCATGTTTTTACACTTGTCTCCACTTGTCTCTTTGCTTTGCTCCCTGCTTAGAGACTCTTGGCCGGACCATTGCCAAACTGACTGCAGTATTTTTGTCACAAATTCATAGTGGGTTGAAAGCTGCTAACATCTTTTAACTACCAAACAAAGCATGATAAAGCCACATGTCAGTACAACTCAGCGTATTCAGTAGATTGGCATGTGTTCTGTTTTCGTCTGAATTGCCGGTCCTGACCTTGAGCCAAGTGAGCCAAGAGCTGAAACAAGCCCAGAAGGTCCGAGTTGATCACCGTGGGCTGGAACGGTTCGAGCCGTTGACTGTTTGACAGTTCGTCTCTGTGTCTTACTTCATAAAGGCACATATTGGGGTCTACGCTGGTATATGTTTTTTTTGTTTTTTCAGCTTTCTCTGACTCTTCGGGCGCCAGAAGGACGTCTGTCGGGAACAGTCGTGCGCAAAACCTTCGGACGCCTTCTGTCCAAAACCCGCGCACTGCTGCTTCGCTCGAAGTCGATGGACCATTGACGGGTAACAAAACTTGTAGAGGGAGTGAATCAGTGAACCAACCATCGAAAATGATGTGAGATGGGCACACCCTCCTTCCTACTTCGAAGTAAATGATGTATAAATAAATAAATAAACAGATAAATCAATAAATATATATAAATATATTAATATTATACATACATCGTTTGGTGAATCTGCCAATGGCTCCCCAGGGTACCCTTTTGCAGAAGTCCAACATGTCAGTGAACTTAGGTTCTTGAGGCAAAAACTCCGCACCCATGAACACCACATTGCGTTGTGAAGGACAATATAGCTTCATTTAGATTCATCTATATACATCTATATACTGCATATTGCCCGACTCGGCTGTCAAGAGCTTGCTTTGAATAGATTCTGAGAGTCTCAATTCATTCCCTTTCCACAATACTCCTGCGCAGGTACCAAGTGCATCAGCGGGCAGTCTTTTTTGCGAAGCTTTGAAAGCTTTGGTCAGAGTATGAGGACCTTGTGTTGGAGGCTCCCAACCCCCACCGCTGAGAAAAGCTAGTGGACAACTTGTTGTGTCTTTCGGGGTGGGGAGCTATCCCTTCTACGCTGTTTTCGACACAGCAGCTCTGGAGCACCTCTGAGCAACTCACAAACCTCCAATTGTGCCCACAAAGCTAAAGCCTTCAGTTTCGCAACATGGCCCAGACTGGACAAGATGTCCAACCTCTCAAGAACTGCGTTGAGAAATATGTGGAGTCAATGAAGACATTCCGAAACTGCCAGCTGCAGCAGCCAAAAGCCTACACCTAACCCCGACTCCTCATTCGGTGTCTCTTCCTTTGATCCTTTGACATGCTTTGCCCCTCTCCAGGGCAAAGTTCACCAAGTCTCAGGCAAGTGCTCCTATCTATCTATATTGTATATACAGTATATATGGTTCCTGATTCTCCCCTCCAAACAACCACGTCAGGCACAAATCTGTTTGATACTTCCAGACATCTTATTTCTTGCAGGTTTTAGTTTTGTTATATATATAATATTATTGGTCGCGCTGTTTTGATATGTTGTGAACACTTAGTTTTTGACTGGACCTTTTGCCTAAGCTCAGATGAGGAAGACCCATCAAATGCAAACATAGCACCACAATTGAATCTTAAGGTGACAAATGAACATTTCATAGTGCATTGTCACGCACACTACTCATGTGCTTCAAAAAACACAACAAAAGCAACTCTGAGGAGAATCTTGCTGTTGCATCACCTCTATATATTCCAAAAACCAATGTCAGCATAGTGGCTCTATGGTTCTGGAAATGGTTTCCTTAAACATATAGGAATGTCTTTGGGCCCGGGCCCGTTGAACATGTAGATTGCTCTCTTTTCTATGGCAGGACTAGCTAGTTCTTTTCTGTTTTCAATGCTTGGCTTGGAATTACATATGTTGCAAACAACATGAGAAACGCCATATATACTGTAAAGCAAAAAATATATTCAGAGAGAGGAACGGACCTCTTTGATTTCATTTCAATATAGACCTTGTATGTACCCCGAATTCGCAAGACTAAGACTCTGTTTTTCTTGCATATACTGTACTATCAACATGAACAGTGGTCAACATGAAATCACGCTTATTAAATCCGAGATAATTATTAGATATCTCTTTTTGACCTGAATATATTGTCTTTAAATCTGACATGCTTCCCTCATCCCCTACCACAACAAAATGTAAAGAAACAATCGGTTCTCGTCCGAAAATCTTTTGTTGACCTGATTTTCTTTCAACAACATCTATATAAGTAATTCATCCTTTCTTTTTAACGTCCAAAAGAGGTTTCCACTTGTCGAGGTGTTCTCCACCAAGTGAGATTCAACTTTGCAAGAGGAATGTTTTTTGCAAGGAAACAGGTCTTATTAAAATGCACAAAGGAAACTACAATGATACAAGGTGAGGCCCTCGCAAAACGAGTAAGCCAATGAAGGAATACATTACAATAAACATGATCTAGGACAGGGTCACCAAACAAGGCGCACTTCAGCTTTTGTAAACAAAAACAACTTTTGTGAGGGGGGTCCTTTCTAAAGAAGGTGTTTTGCAATATAAAGAATATTTTTGATATGTAGCTAGGGTTTTTAGTGGGTTTGATCAAGGTATACTTTATACTCGAGAAGCACTGGGCCAACTAACATTTGTGAGCAACATGTGCCTACGGTTATTCTTTTGGAGGGGAGGCTAGCATTAACAGTACATGCATATATATATTACATACCTACAAACCTTTGGATACCTTTGGTATGTGCGACATATAATATCCACTGCCACATAATCTGAAGCACTCCATTCGCCTTGCCAGCCTCCTGGCAAACCAAACGCAACTCCAAATGTGAAAACAAGTTATCATCTACCTTGGCGCCCTACATCCATGTCGATTTGGTCATTATATACCCCGCTGAAAACTAGCTGGACCATGCTACCCCTTGATTTCATTGGTTTTCAATTGAGAAGCGATCATCTCCCGAGCAAGCTGTGCCTTTCGCAAAGCTGGAACGTCTAAACGGTTGAAATGTTTGGCAGCAACTGCAACACGTACATTTTCGGTGCATCCCATCACCGGTGGTGGAAAGTTCACTTCTTTCTGACAAATCATTTGAATGCGAATACGCTCGACTCATTCACACCTTCTTTGTTGCTTCACCTGTCCATATAGCTGCAGCCATGTAGCCTGTACAGAGAGTTGATAAGCTCATATAAGCTCACAAGTCCCTTCGTCCAAGAATTCAGGGGGCCCACAGAGATCATCCACCCTTCGAGGCGAAAGGTCAAAGGCGAGAGCGGCAGATCTTGCGGATTGGCCTATCCCATCCGGACTGCCTCCGCGCAATGAATGGCGCTTTAGCACTTCTACGTTGGGCTGGACAAAGGCAGTCCTTTCAAATCGTCACCTTCCTTTTTGTTGCATTATTGGCTGCTGTAACTCTTGTCAACCTTTGAAAGAAAGCCGTTCTTCCATCTGCCCGAAGGCATTTAGCCCGCAAAATAAAAATCAAAAACTAACCACACCACTCGAACTGTCTGACGCCTTCTGGACGACGACATTTTCAACAGACGTGCGGCTGCAAAACCAGCAAATCGTTGCACTTCGATTCAAACGATGGGACATAGCCCTACATTTTTAGCACGAGTTGTTTTCTTTCCCTTTAAGACTAGTTCCGGTGTGAAGATGTCGAGTGTGGAGCCCGTTGGTGGTGGTCATTTTTGTGTCACAGGATAAAGTATGAGACATGATAAAACAGGATTCAACACATACTGTAGAAGGGTTTGTCTGCAGGTACAACCTACAAACATCTGAATTACCCTATTCAATCTTAAGCTTATTCATCTACATTTCTATCCAAGCTCAACCTCCGGTACTTCGGCACACTTTCTTTTTCCTATCGACTTGCCAGCAGTGTCGTCTGTCAACCTGCAAGCCTCTGCAGGATTTGCGTTGGGTAACCTGCACTGGCAGGTCTGCCACAGTCAGACCAACAGTGGTTCAACTCCGGTCACTCCGGTAACCACTCCCGATGCACTCTACAAAAGTTCCCTAAGCACTTAAAGAAAGTAAGTACCCCGGGGGCCTCCGAAGTGGTTCGGGTTCGGGTTCGGGTTCGGGTTCGGGATCGGAAGTGGTGGTCACTCGGGTCCAGGGCGGGGTTCGGGTTCGGGTTCGGGTTCGGCTTCATACATGCATACAAACAGACAGACAGACAGACATACATACATACATACACAGATACAGACCTACATACCTACACACAGACATAGCTACCGACCCACGTATCACCTAGCTTCCTAGCTTCCTTGCAGTGGGTCAAGCGCCCAGTTACCCTGGTCAGAAACAGAAACAGAAAAGCAAGACATGAGTCCAGGCCAGACACAGAGGGCCCCCCAAAAAGCAAAGGTTCCGCACGGGCAGGCGAAGGCATACACGCCAGGCGAGTCAAAGGACTAGCCGAATTGGGGCAACCATGCAACCAGCAGGAGCAAGAGAAAGACCGCCCGTGACAGGAGGAGTGCAGCAATTTGAGAGCGGACACTATTTGATCCAGGCATTTAGGGTGGGTGTCGTTGTCGGGTAGAGTTTTTCAGCCGCAGGAATTGGCGTCACTGCACCGCGGCATATGGATCTGTCTGTGCACACACGGGCCAAACGCTTTGGGTCCAATGGGCAGTCATATCCTCGGACACGCAGCAAGATCAGGCGAAGACACATAGATACAAGATGATACGAGCTCAGCCATGCTTCTTCCAGCTTGTTTGCCGCGGGGGAGGCGCTGCGCCCTCCCCCTGCACCCCCTCCCGCTTTTTTATGGCATATCATGCATGCATGTGGCCCACAGACAGACAGACAGACATACATACATACTTACAGACATACACACATACATACAAACATACAGCCATACATAAAAAACACACAGAGACACACATACATACATACATACATAATCCTTGGACGCGCAGCAAGATCAGGCGAAGACACATAGATACAAGATGATACGAGCTCGGCCAAGCTTCTTCCAGCTTGTTTGCCGCTGGGGAGGCGCTGCGCCCTCCCCCTGCACCCCCTCCCGCTTTTGTATGACATATCATGGATGCATGTGGCCCACAGACATACACACACATGAATACATACATACATACGAACATACATACATAGATACATACAAACAAAACAAACATACATGCAGACATGCGTACATACTTACAAACATACACACATACGTGCAAACATACAGCCACACATACAGACACACATAGACACGCACATACATACATACATACAAACATACATACATACATCCTTGGCCACGCAGCAAGATCAGGCGAAGACACATAGATACAACATAATACGCGCTCGGCGCTTGTTTGCCGCGGGGGCGGCGCTGCGCCCTCCCCCTGCATCCCCTCCCGCTTTTTTATGGCATATCATGCATGCGTGTGGCCCACAGACATACATACATACATACAGAACACGCATACATACATACAAACATGCAGACATACATACATACTTACAAACATACACACATACATGCAAACATACAGCCATACATACAGACACACAAAGACACACACATACATACATACATACATCCTTGGGCACGCAGCAAGATCAGGCGAAGACACATAGATACAACATGATACGCGCTCGGCCACGGCATATCATGCATGCATGTGGCCCACAGACGTGCATACACACACATCCATATATATATATATATATACGTACAGACATACATACATACATACATACATACATACATACACATATACATACACATATACATATACATATACATATACATACAAACTCAAAAACTTCCTGCAGACATGCATACATACATACAGACATACACACATACAGCCATACATACAAACACACATACATACATGCATACATACATACATAGGTAGATAAATAGATAGATAGACAGATAGATAGACACAGACATACATACATACACGCATACGTACATACATACATGCAAAGACGGTCGGGCCACTGTGGCCGATTCAGCTCTCTATCTACTACACACGATGCAAAGACGGTCGGGCCAATGATCGTATTTTCCCGAAAGCATTGCGAAGGGTTCTTCCGGAAAATCCCTTGAACACTGACACTTCGACACTTACATTTACACACTGAGACTTCCACCACACTTGCACTACAACACTACAACATGAACGTGTAAGTGGAAGAGCGAAAGCATCCAAGTGCAAAGTATGCAAGTGTCAAAGTATTAATGCAAGTGTAAGTATGCAAGTGATGAGTACGCAAGCATGCAATGAGTAGGCAAGTGTGAGCATGGAAAACTAGTGGAAAACTAGCACGGGAGATGTCCTAATGAAAAACATTTCCCGACTTTATAAATTCTCTCTTAAAGGCGGAGGGTGGGACGAACAGCGTCAACCGAAAATGCAACCCTCTGCGGAGATCGTGCGTGTCGAGTGCGCGAAATGCAAGCGAGAGTGCGATTTACCGGCTGCCCGCGCAACCCTCTGCGGAGATCGTGCGTGTCGAGTGCGCGAAATGCAGGCGAGAGCGCCGGGCGTCCGGTCCGCGCGCAACCCTCTGCGGAGATCGTGCGTGTCGAGTGCGCGAAATGCAGGCGAGAGTGCCGGGCGTCCGGTGCTCGCGCAACCCTCTGCGGAGATGTCGAGCATGTCGAGGGCGCGAAACGCAGGCGAGAGTGCGATTCGTCCGGTGCGCGCGCAACCCTCTGCGGAGATCGTGCGCGTCGAGTGCCGGAAATGCACGGGAGAGTGCGATTTGCCCGGTGCGCGCGCAACCCTCTGCGCAGATTGTGCGCGTCGAGTGCACGAAATGCAAGCGAGAGCGCGATGTGTCCGGTGCGCGCGCAACCCTCTGCGGAGATCGTGCGTGTCGAGTGCGAGAAATGCAGGCGAGAGTGCGATTTGTCCAGTGCGCGCGCAACCCTCTGCGGAGACTGTGCGTGGCGAGTGCGCGAAATGCCAGTGAGAGTGCGATTGAGTCTGTACGCGCGCAACCCTCTGCGGAGATCAGGCGTGTCGGGCGCGAAATGCAGGCGACTTTGTAATACAACTTTAGTGCGCGGAGTATCTGGCGAGTTGGAAGATGAGAACTGGTGACTTTGTAGTACAACTGTAGTACGCGGACTATAGCTGGGGAGCTGGAAGATGAGAACTGGCGACTTTGTAGTACAACTGTAGTACGCGGAGTAGCTGGGTTTGTGGAAGCTGAGAACTGGCGACTTTGCAGTCCAACCTAAGTACGCGGAGCAGCCGGGGAGCTGGAAGCTGAGAACTGGCGACTTTGTAGTACAACTTTAGTACGCGGAGTAGCTGGGGAGCTGGAAGCTGAGAACTGGCGACTTTGTAGTGCAACTTGAGTACGCGGAGTAGCTGGGGAGCTCTAAGATGAGAACTGGCGACTTGGTAGTACAACTTTAGTACGCGGAGTAGCTGGGGAGTGGGAAGATGAGAACTGGCGACTTGGTAGTGCAACTTGAGTACGCGGAGTATCTGGGGAGCTGGAAGATGAGCAGTGGCGACTTTGTAGTACAACTGTAGTACGCGGAGCAGTCCGTGGAGCTGGAAGCTGAGAACTGGCGACTTTGTAGTACAACTTTAGTGCGCGGAGTGGCTGGGGAGCTGGAAGATGAGAACTGGCGACTTTGTAGTACAACTTTAGAAGCTGAGAACTGGCGACTTTGTAGTACAACCTTAGTACGCGGAGCAGCCGGGGAGCTGGAAGCTGAGCACTGGCGACTTTCTAGTACAACGTTAGTACGCGGAGTAGCTGGGGAGCGGGAAGATGAGAACTGGCGACTTTGTAGTACAACTTTAGTACATAAAGTCTCTGGCGAGTTGGAAGATGAGAACTGGTGACTTTGTAGTACAACGTTAGTACGCGGAGTAGCTGGGGAGTGGGAAGATGAGAACTGGCGACTTTGTAGTGCAACTTTAGTACGCGGAGTATCTGGCGAGTTGGAAGATGAGAACTGGTGACTTTGTAGTACAACTTCAGTACGCGGAGCAATCTGTGGAGCTGGAAGATGAGAACTGGCGACTTTGTAGTACAACTGTAGTACGCGGAGTAGCTGGGTTTGTGGAAGCTGAGAACTGGCGACTTTGTAGTACAACTTTAGTACGCGATCTGTGGAGCTGGAAGCTGAGAACTGGCGACTTTGTAGTACAACTTTAGTACGCGGAGTAGCTGTGGAGCTGGAAGCTGAGAACTGGCGAGTTTCTAGAATAACTTTAGTACGCGGAGCAATCTGTGGAGCTGGAAGCTGAGAACTGGCGACTTTGTAGTACAACTTTAGTACGCGGAGTAGCTGGGGAGCTGGAAGATGAGAACTGGCGACTAGGTAGTACAACTTTAGTACGCGGAGTAGCTGGGGAGTGGGAAGATGAGAACTGGCGACTTGGTAGTACAACTTGAGTACGCGGAGTATCTGGGGAGCTGGGCTGTCACCGCCTGGCCGCAGGTGGGGGGTTGGGGAGGCCTGCGCGCTAATTCGTTCACTGTATGTACAGTGAAGACCTTCACCAGCAGCAGACATGGACATACACACACAGAGACCCACGCACTGCCTCAACTTACTCGGACACACACACACAGACAGAGACTCATATACACACGGACATAGATACACACACAGAGAGACCCACACACTACCTCAACTCACTCGACTTAACACTTCACACTGCACACTTAACAGATAACTCGCACTCTGACTTCCTACGTGATGAAAAATGCTTTCGGGCCACTCGTCGTCTAGTTTCTATGGGAGGGGCAGGTTCGACTGCACGTTCGGCGGCTCCTGGACTTCGCGGGGTGGAAAGGACTGCAAGGAATCTGGGCTCCTGTTTTTGGGAGCGGGGGGCCCAGGGAGGTCGGACTTCGGGTTCGGCTTCGGGTTCGACTTCCGACTGGACTTCGCGTGTGAAGGGGGAGGGAGGTTCGAGCACGACTTCGGAGTGGACTGTGGGCTTGAATGCGGAGTCTCAAGGGGTCAGAGGAATCTACGCTCCTGCATTTTGTCAGGGGGGAGGTTCGGGTTCGCGGCGCCAGGTGATGCAATTTTTTGGAGGGGGGGAGGGAGGTTGGACTTCGGGTTCGGCTTCGCGCGCAGAGTCTTGTAAGGAGTCCGAGGAATCAGCGCAGGGGTGGGGGGGGGGTTCGACGTCGGGTTCGGCTTCGGGCGCGGAGTCTGAAGGAGTCCGAGGAATCAACGCCGCTGCTTTTTTTTTTGCGCCGCGGTGGGGTGGGGGGGCAGGTTCGACTTCGGGTTTGCAGGGGGTTCGTGATGGAAATTCCATGACACTAATCACTGCCAGGTAGTGGCAGGTGCCACAGGCAGAACGGGAAAGTTACGGAGAAAGGTGAAAAATCCATTGGCTCGCCACCAAGGATCGTTCCACCCTAACCGGGAGATCGCATCCGCCCAGTCGCTCTTGGAAGGGATGCATTCCCAATACATCCATGCGCGCAAAGCGTACAACATGACATGGATGAGGCCACACATGCGTTCGAGGTCTGGGGAGTGAGGCCGTCCTCTGATGAGGCACATCAGTGCCGCCGCATTGTCAATCAGCCATATGCCCCTTCCACGGAACGCCTCCGCACGGGTGGCTAAACCATAAACGATCATTACCATCTCCAGTTGGGCTATCTTCCTGTCTCCAGGCTCCCACAGCTGGTAAGGGATGTCGGCAATGAAGGGTTCTCGAATCGGTCCCTCCGGGTCATGCCAAACTATGAGAAAACGCCCCGTGCCCCGCCCCGGCTCCTCCAAGGCTGCGTCGGAGGCGACTACAAAACGAAGGCATGGCAACGGCCTCACTGGAAGTTCGCGACGAGGTCGGTGGTGAAGAATCGACCGAACGACATCAAAGTTGTCCAGGTTTTCGTGCGTCAGCTCCCTGGTTCGTTGGGCCGTAGACCCCTTGTTCGAGAAAATTCAGCATACCGTAAAGTTCGGACGCTTGCCCTTACGACAAGCTGGAGGAATCCTGAGCCTCGGACAACATAGCGAAGGTTTTCTGAAGCAACCGGTCGCGGGCCCAAAAGGTCGCGATGCCCTCGTCCAAAGAAGTGAAGTCATGGTCTAACACCAAAAAATTCCAAAAAGGTGTCAGAGGGCTGCATCAGAATAATCAACTGTTTCTTCTCTTCCGCGAAGGGGGCTTCCCAAAAGGGAATTCAACTGACAGAACGCTCGCTGGCTAGAACCTGAGTTGGACTGGAGGTCCGTGACATGGGCGTCGTCGAGGTACAACGAAACCAAACTGTAGGTAAGCCGCCGTCCTAGGTTTTCGATGAAGCGTGAGTATCTGTTGAACGAAGTCACGGCGAGGGGGAGGCCGAAAAGCAATGAGGAGTATAGACCTGGAAGGCTGGTTCCGCTTTGTCAGCATGCCAGAAACACACGATGCGTCCCCGCCTCTCGTCTTGGCTGATTGGAGGAGAATGGCGGTAGGCATTAGGCCAGTCCTCGCCTCCAGAAGAGAGCCATGCGTCCCTCGCTGTTAGCTCCGTCCACTGTTCATCTGACATGAGGGAGGCAACAGCGCTTGCATCTCAAACCAGCTTGTTCCAGTCGGACGAACGCTCGGACTGCTCGCCTGTGTCTCTGTTGTCGATGATGCGCTTCTTACCAAACCAGTCACCTGGAAAAAGACGTCGAAAACAGGTCACCACGCCCTCCTGAGAAAAAGGGCCGATCGCGCCGGGATGCCAGCCTCTGCCGTCGTGCTGAGAGCTGCCGAGCTATTGACTGCTCGGGAGGATGAAGAGCTATTGCGCTGGACCTGGCTGCATTGAGGTATCGCGGTGGCTCAGGTGCGGTAGCGTCAAACACTAGTCCCGATAGTGCATCCGCCTCGCACACATCACCCTCATGAAGGCATGCCAAGATACATCCTGCCAGGGAGGGGAGCTCAGAGGCTTTGTGTAGCATGATAAACTCGACGCAGCATGGTAGCCATTCTTCAGCTGTGCAGTCGTGACCTGGGGCACCAGTCAGAAAGAGGGAGCCGGTGATAATGGTGTCCCCGGCCAACGTAGATGCAATCGTCTGGTAGCTTGCCGTTGTGAAACAGGTTGAGGACTCGCTTCACCTGAGGGACGCACGCTCCTGCGGGTCCAAGGGGCGCAGCTCCAGCTGAATGGCCAATGGTGTCATAGCCCAAATCCTCATGGATCGCGGGTCGTAGTGCAACCAGTGCTCCCTCCGACCCACGGTTTCCACTGTGGGCATTCGTGGGACTTGCAGCTTGGCACGTCCTGTGCGCACTGCCCACCAACTAACAGACACGGCAATGGCGAACGCCAGGGGAGCTGTGCACTCGGCTTCCTCGTGGCTTGGAAAGACCCGCTTCCCTTGCAATGTGTAGGGCTTCCATTCATCTGGATCATGTTGATGATGGCACTGCATTGGAGGCCAAGCGGCGATCTCCTGCACATTATGCCGGAGCCTTTGCTGCTTGCACCTGGCTCCCATGAAGCAGCACGCCGCATAGCAGGTGTCGGTCCATTGCCCGGACTTCATCATGGTCTTCTCCTGGGGCAGCTCCCAGTGCAGGCTCCGGAGAGGGTTCTCTCGCACTGAGGCCCCACCACGAGCAAACAATTGCTGGATCTCGTGAAGGATGAAGTCGCATGCTTGTTGTCCTGAGCCACTCTGCGGAGGTCTCTCCCCCTCAGAGTGGGCAATCCTTCCGGGTGTTGATTGGAACGCAGCGGTTGTGGGGCTGGACGGCCGTCCTCGAACTTCTTGGGGATTTCCGGTGCCCCGGACTTCGTACTGCAGTCCAGAGCGGCACAAATGCAGTCAACCTGTTCCAACATGGAGTGCAACTCAGCTTGGAATGCTTCATCCGCGAGGTCATGCTGAGGGTCTCTAAGGGTCCCGCCCTCAAAAAGAGAGAAAAACCGCTATTTTGGCCAAGGCACTTGAGTTAAAATAATCGTTAGTTATGAAGCTATGGTAGAAATGAAGGCATGTTCACCCAAGCCTGCCAGGCCTGAAACATTACTGTATAGGTTGTTGGTCTGTAAACAAACGATGAACTCTTGGAGCCAGTCCCTGATTTGCCCGGTTTCAGGAAGCCATCATGGCAAAGTGAAAAATACAGTAGGAGAAACAATTCAGAATCTATCAAGGGTCGAAGCTGGTGCTCACCGGACTCTGCAAATGGCCCTTGCGCGTCTCTGGGCGCTACCCAGATCTAGCCTGACAAGTCTTCTCACCTTTGGCTTGAAAAGATCCAAAAGTAGGCTGAACCCGCAAAGCCAAACAAAAACCAATGTGCTGCATAGCAGCTTGACCAATTTCGAGCCGTTTCAACACAGTCTGAAGCGACACACCCCCGAGGGCTGTCCTGTAGCATGGATCCGGATGAGGCACATGGACAAAATAATTTGATGTTTTTTTGGGCAGGCACCACCTCAGGTACCGCGGCATATTGATAATGCTTCATAATATACTTCAAACGTGGGACGCGTCCATGCAGTCCTTCACGTGGTTGGATCGACATGCTGCATTCCTTCCTCTGGAATGACTGACTTCTCTCCAAAGCATCTCGCAAAGCTCCCGCTGGGATAGCAAAACATCTCATGATGTGCTGGCACAAAGATGGTGCTGCCGGTCCTCAAACGCAGTATGATTTAATAGTGACTAGATTGTAGCTTGTCCAACTTTGCACCACTGACGGTACATGTCAATGTGCATGAAGATTACATCGCGAATCCCGCGGTCAGCGGCCGACTCTTGAGCGGGCAAACCTACATTCCGATCAGCTGGGCGCAAGTGAGTGCTATCTCGTTGCTCTTGGTTTCTTTCGGGTGGATAAGTACATGATATCATTCTCCAAATGATTCTGGAAAGGTACGAGTTTGGTGATCTGCTTGCCTGGCGCGAGAAAAAGAAAAAGTTAATTCATGTTAATTCCATGCAATTCCCCAACATAAGTGAGAAGGATCCTTCCATGGGCTTTTGGATGCTCTCTGTCAAAAAAACATTGGAGTTCGGCACACCCTCTCAGCCAAACCAGCCAACGTGGAGCTTCGAAGAAACGAGAACATCTGAGCCAAGGCTTGCCGTGGCCTCAATCACGCATTTTTTGCGATTGAGCCTCACGAAGAAAGACTCCATTTCTTTTCGTTTGCCTCCAAAGGTTTCCCAGTCGTTTTGGCAAGCATCTCGAGCTGGAGGTCTGGGGGAAATCCTCATGTCTTGACGAAACAACACATCTTTCTTTTGCAATCGTTTGAACTTGGCTCAGGTCTAAGGATTCAAAACAGCCGGAAACTCTACCGCAACTCCTGCTTGCTGAAGGTCACACCTTTGCCAACTTGACCAGCACCAACGGTGGTACTTGGGTACTGCTCAGATAGCTAATCCCGCGAGCTGGTCTTTCTCATCAACGGTGGGGGCTGCTTACTGTAACATACAACAAAGCCAATATATAAGGAATACACAGCAAGTATGTTCTTCAAACATCTTCAAACATCATACAGTACAAACTAGTTTGAGTGGACATGAGTGGACAACCTTTGGCCTTGTCCGTTCAACATGCACTCCTCATCTCAATTTGACAATCTTTTTGGCATCTTTCCCCTCTTTTCTCTCCATTAACAATCATTAACACATACACATTTAGGCTCCCAATGTTTGGCTTTATCAAACACAGCAACAGTGACAGTTAAGCTCTAAGACTTGTTCGAAGGATCGTGTGACTTCTTGCAGGGCATTGGTTGAGATGGTTGCGTTCGACGTTTGCCCAACCGTCAGTTCTGTACACTAGATGCATCATGGCAGTGCTCATTTGCTCACTCCGATTTCCAACCTGGAAAAGGGAAGGGCAGGCTTTCCGCGAACTTGACCGTCCAAATGGGTGTGAAGCTGAAACGGACACTTGGTTGGTTGGATTTTGAGTGTTTAGAGTCAAGAGCCGCAAAGAACCAACAAACCAGCCAATGATAAGTTCCTTGACTGGATGAATACTTGTGCTGTAAGTAATTGAGATGAATAGCCGAACAAACTCTGGAGGATTCCAAGCAACTTCTGATACGTTGTGTTTGAAGACTTCAATCTCTGAAAGGTATCAACACCAATCAGAATCCATCCAATCGTAGTCCATAGTAAAAGGCACCTATATAGGCACATTGTTATGTATATATATATACTATATATAATACACGTCCAAATCCATCTTCCTCACTCACCCGCAGCTCTGTGACCCCGCCTGCTACTCCAAATCTCCACTAGAGGAGGGCACAAGAAAAAGCGAGAAGATCGTAGAAAATCTGGAAGACAAGGCCTCTTGGCCCATCCAGCTGGACTGGGTATTCTTCGGGGTTTTGTTTTGTGCCTCACAAAGACACCATCAAGGAGATGCAGGGCTTCGATTTGATCTCACGTTGCTTCCGACCTTGGATGAGCGATGCGCCCTTTGTCATATACTAATTTATTGCTTCGAGCTGGAGCAACAAAACAAATCATGGCATATTTTGGCCTGTTCGTCGTAAACGACCATCTACACATTGGGAAGTCTCGCTCGTCAGCAAAGGAACAAAAGCATCTGATCCAACCTGCCAGTATTTGGGAGCTCGAGTCGCTCGAGTTGATCTGGAATTACACCCTATTACACCTGCTGAAGGCCGTAGACTGAGCCGGCTGAACCCTGTTTGGGGCCCTTCGTATCCATCAAGGGACTGTCAGACTTCTCGTCGAGAGAGCTTGATGGGAAAACCAAACCCCTCCATTTGTTGATGGAGTTCTCGAAGGACTCGGGCTTCCGATCCACATAAGCGAGGAAGCGCGCGAGCTGTGCCATGTGCTGCTCGGCGCGATTCGCCTGATCGCCATGCAGGGAGAAGCTCCTGTTACTTCTCCTGCGAAAAAAGTAGAAGACAAATCTGGTTCAGCAAATCATAGCACAGCAAACCTGTCCTGTGCAGGCCTTCATGTCACGACAATTGACTATTGCATCTGGCCATTTGATGCCGCTATTCATTGAGGTCTAGAGTCTAGGGCCTGCGTACAGCAGCGATTTAAGAATGGGATCCTAACAACACTTGCAACCCCTGCCCGTCGGGACTTTCCACGGCGTCCGTTCTCCTTGTACTGCTACCGGAGGTGGTGCGATTCACTTCTGGTCCGTACATTCTATCAGAGCTAACGCAAGACATTCAATCTTCGGAGGTTTGAGCAAAACACCTGAGCAAGTGGGCACGACTCGGGACCCAAAGTGCACACGACCAGCTCCTGTCCTGTTTTCGGCCACTCGTGGCAAGTCCCGTTCCCAAAGACAGGGTGCTCAGCAGGAAAGGGGGTGCTCCCCAGGCATGGAAGTGAAGAATCTAACAATTGGCAAAATGATGCTGCAAAATGTAAACTGAACCACGTCAACCTGCCTTAGGTGATCTGGGGCCCTGACTTTTCGACTGGAGCTTGGGGTTCACCGCCTGTGGGAAGCTGATAGGCTACTGGGCATGACTGCCCCCCAACCTACAAGGAGTTCGAGCAGCTCTGGTTCCCACAATCCAACGGTCTGCATTGGAGGCTTTTGCGGAGTAAACGCGTGACTTTGGTGCGTGTCGCCGCGTAGCATCACGTAACCATGTCCATCCCCAAAAGCTGTCACATCAGTCCAACCAATTGCCTGCACACCACACACCCCTTGCAGTTGCTGCTACGGGTATGGAGGGGTATGAGACTTCCAAGTGTAGGACTCAAGGACTGACTCAAGGTAACCTCGGAATCAATAGTTTTCATCATCCCTCATGTCGTGGGTTTCAATCATGGCTCTTGTGCTCGATTGAGGTTGCTGGACTTGGCTTGCTGTTGGTCAAGAAGAGTGATTCAGGCTTCCAGATTCAATCCACACTAGCTGGTTGATCCCAAGTACCTAAAACATCCTAAAACTGCAGGGTTGTCCTATATATGACTGTCTGAACCAAACACCGACGTCCAAACTTGAAGATGGGTCCTCCACGTCCAGGTCTGAAGCTACGAACGGAGCAAGGAGCATCGCTACTAGGAGCAAGGACGCTACTAGGGGCTCCTGGCCTTACGACTAGGAGCATTCTTGCTAGGAACAAAGGCATCTCCAAATCCATATACCACCAAGAAGGCAGCAGCACATCTCTGCAGTGACACCTAGTAACCGGCCCAACCAAGGGGGTGCCTGCGTGCTGTCTCAATATACACGCATCCTGTGGTACAGTGGCTCCCTCTTCTACCCAACAGAATCCGCTATAGTCTAGCTGGTTAGGATACTCAGCTCTCACCCAAGCGACCCGGGTTCGAATCCCAGTGGCGGAATTTATTAAATGTGCGACAAAGCATTTCTGCACGTGGGCTGCTTAAAATTCTTCATCCTGAGCTCCCCAACACGAGGTCTTTGCAGTCCGACCTTTGCAGGTCCACCCGGTTTCATCGCTTTGCTTGGACCATTTGAATGTGTCTCCCAGCACACGGAACTCTTTGAACGCATTGCAGTCATTGCAGTCAGTAGAAATAACATTGCATGCATGGAACATGCCACAACCACCGCAACTACCACCTGATGGTCTTTGGCTTTCAGATGCATCTGATCAGAATAAACTGGGTGGTACTGAATCAATTTAGCATACAACGATGACCATACAGCTAGTTATGTAGTGAGGACATTCACCCCAAATAGTGCAAGTATTGAATTGTGCCAATGGCTTGGCATGTGTTGCTCCGAATAAAATAGAGCTCACATGCAAGACAATTCTCTGGACATCTGTCTGTACTCCAATTCACAACCCATCTATGGACACCCTTCTGAAAGTTCCCACACATGGAAGGAGTTTGCAAAATCTTAATCTTTGCTCCACAGGATCATATCAGTACACAGTACAATACATGCGATCGTTGTGGTTTCTACACAAACCTTTCAAATGAGTGCAAAGCAAACAAAACACTCCGTCACCGTCCGATGAGCACCCCAGCGGAACCCGGAAATTGGGCATCGATGGCCTCAGGCCTCATCCGACAACATCTACTGTGGCGCCGCCAGTGCAGTAGACCATGGTTCCAAGAGATATGCATTCAATTACATTCATACTGAATACGTTCCATCTTAATGCACACTGACTCAGTATTGTTTGCGAGGTTTGAGTTGAAACATCGGCAGTGTGCGGTGCATCATCTAGTCCATTGTGTCATCCCAGCCTGTTAAATCGCCTTCCATTCATAGATCGCCACTTCCAATAGCTGGGGCAACGCCTAGACGGTATAGGCAGGCACTCTTGCGAATCTGCCGTTTGAGACCATGGGTGCATCCGTATGGATAGGGGTGTGTACTCTTGGATGGAAAACGACAAGGGCTGAAAACAAACGGCTTACACATGACCTTAAGGCTCTTTCAGCTGTTCAAAAGTCTGTATCTAACATGGCCAATCCTGCCTGAAATGAGCACTTTGGGTCATGGGGTCACCGGATCAAGGACAAAAAAGTTCCACAAAACAATTTGGAGCCAGATTATATATTTTGGGTATTTCCTTTCACTGTCCCTATTTTGTTGTTGTGGGACTTGCTTAGCCTTGCAAGTATAGAAATCCCGGCACACTCTCTCCCTTGATGAACGAACTGCAACAGCAACAGTACCTGTGGGTCAACCACTTGCGTTCTTGCAGGATTGCATGTGGTTAAGCTGTTTTGTGGCCAAAGGGGATGGCAGATTCTTTCAAGGCCACTTAAGACACCCGTTTTCCGCTTCCACGTTAGTGAGTCGGAGTGTGGGTTTTCTCCGCTTAACATGGCTCAGGAGTGCCTTCACAAATGTGCTCCCGAAGGACAGCAAGTGTTCGGTCTCGGAAAAGAAACAACAAGCAGGTTCACAGCCAAGGACAGGCTGCCTTGCCTGAAAAGGCCTTCTTCTATTCTGCGGTCTGATTGGTTTGCACTGTTTTTGCACTGTTTTTGCAACACTGTATATAATTCAGTCCTTGTGTCTTGGATATGTCTTGCAGTGATGTGGTGGATGCTACCCTGTACACATGGTGCTAGCCGCAACCAAAGAGGCAAACTTTACTGTGTGGATTGAGTGGGACACGGGTGGTTGGCGGTGGGTCTTGCTGACATGGCTAACACGAGGTCTCTGCCACATTGTTCTGCCAGACATTCTATGTTGGCACCAATGATGATCATGGATTTCGTTGAGGAACTGACTGTCTTGAATAATCCTTCCATGTCAGCTGAGCAAGAGGCTGCTCGGTCGAGGCAGAAAGGACTCTCGAGATGACCCCTCAAGTTGAACAGCCACAGCCACTGGCACTCAGGGCCCTAAATCTAGAGCTATTGGCCGAGCAAACCACTTCTCGTCCAATGTGCTATGTTTGGATCCATGGATTGTGAACTCACATGCTTTCTTTTATTTGTTGATCTATTCGAACCAAAATATCTGATGAGTCGACGACCATCACTTGGACCTAGCCTGTGCAGCAGAAATAAACACACGACATTGAGCAGCCCCGTGGATGTTTGTGTGGCACTTCCAAAAAGGTTGACAGCGAAACCTGGCATGCCGGATGTCTTCAATGTTATGAGTTATGCGACTCTATGTCTGCCCAGCGTTTTGGGGCATGATTGTGTTGGTTAGAGTTTCTTTCGCTCTAAAGGCGGTGGGGCGTTTGGCACCCTGCTTCATGACTTCAAAGGATCCTGGCAAAGCGCACGAGGCAATCCGCTCTTTGTTCCAACGAAGCAAAGAGGAATTCCAGAATTGAATCATTATTGAGTGTTTTCTCAAGCTGTATATCGCCGGGACAACTGTTTTCAAAGCAGAACATTGAATCAGCTAACAGGGCACGCATGAGAGCTGACTCGTGAATTAGGCACAAAACACACACACCATGCTACTGGGCTGAATGAATGTATATTTATATGTTTATATTCTTCCCCAGCTCACATGGCTCACATGACATGGCAAGGGACAAATCACTGTTCACTTGATAACTTGATGTGCTTGCCATTCCGGTGATGGAGCACTAGTTGAATGGTCCAAGCACCCCGTTCAGGTTGAAGCCCTGGACCCTTCAGCTTCGCGCGATCCCAATCCTGGCCCAGGGCCTTTTTCACCTGCAGGTTCTTTCGCTGGACACCGAACACAAACTCAAACTGTTGTTAGGGGGGACTTGTGATATCTGAGCCCCTCAAGGGTGTTCCTGACCTTCAAAGCAGCTAAGGAGCAAAACTGTTGATTTGGTACAGCGGTGAAGAGTTTCCAAACATGTTATCCGAGATCGCTGTTGGAATGGATCCTAATAGGAACTGCATTGCCGGATATTGCCGGTAATTTGGAGAACTCAACCTGTTGTGCTCTGTTCAAGAGCTAGTTTTCTTAACGAGCACTATTCTGAAATCAACCATACCAGGCTTTCAGCTTTCGCCTTGCGGGTAGGCCATGAAAACAGTAGCCAGGAAATCATCAAGGATCGATCTAAGCAATTTTTGCACTTTACACTTTACACATTGGAAATCATTGGAAGGGATGGAATCCACAGAGCTTCAACAAATGAGCAATGTTTCAGTGCAATCCTCACTAGTTCTGAAAGCAACGTCTCCGAATACTGGGCTGCCCGGCTTTTGCTCTTCCGTGGGCAGGTGCGGGGTGGCAGCCGAGGACCCCGCGATCGAAAGGTGCCAGGTGGCCTGATCTCACGCTTGCTGCAAGAGGTATCCAAGCAGCTGTAGCAAACACCATGACTCCGTGGTTGCTGGGGGTTTGGACTGGGGCTTCAACTGCTTGGTTGCAAGTTTAGACCGTTTCCCCAAAGGAACCCAAGTTGGTCCTCCAAAGCGTCATGGATCATTTCCCTCGCCCCCTACCACATTGAATGGACCTTAATCAATCTCCTCTGCAATCCAGATGTTCGTCGCTTCCATGTTGGGGTGTGGAGTGGGCTCAGCTGGGAGTCCATGCAAAGTGCCCGCACGGAAGAAGCTCTTGATGACCTTCGCCCGGCCTGGCAAAGGTTGCTGAGTGACTTCTGCAGGTAGTTTCAATCAGTTGGCAGTTGGAAAAAATGCCTAGTGGACAAAAGAACACAGTATGTATATACTAGGGTGAGATGACTTAGTCCAATTGGGTCGAAATGACATACAACTTTCCCAGGGCAAGTCCTAAGTCGTGTACAAATGTTATACAGGGCAATTTCATTGGCACACACTCATGACATAGGCCTTGTTGACCTGGTCCTGAGTTTTTTTTTGGGGGGGGTGGTGGGGGGCATGCTCCTGGAAGACTAGAGCTAATGAAAGTCCACATGTCATAGGAAGATTTTTTTCTTTAAGTCTGCCTTTGTGCGTTTTTGCTCTCAAATTCCTATCTCTCCATGGTTTATTCATTGTTTAGATACCAAAGTCGTATGTCATGATGCTTGTCAATATAAAATCAACTGTTTTTAGGATCTTTGGTGACAACCTCTGGCATCTCTGATTTTGAGGTGTTTCCAAGCTTTTGCTTCATGACATAAATACTTGTGGGGGGTAAACCTTCATGACTTAGCCGCCGCAATTTGGAGGTAGTTTTCACAAGTCCTTTGTCATTTCAGCCTAGTATATATATATATACAAAATATGAAAGTCGTTTCTCCCTTGGAATGTCATATCTCCAGAAATAGGATGAAGTGGACTTCCACCACTCTTTCTTGCTGGGCTGAGGTCTCGTGGTTGCAGGATTCCAACGGGGTTATGCAGGTTTCTTAATGCTGCATATCAAGAAACACGTCTCTGAAATTCTTGATGATTCAACACTATGCTAAAGGCCGCGGGCGCCTTGGTATTCTGCCGAACAGACTGGCAAGTGCTCAGCACCTTCCGCTTGGCTGAGGCATCCCGACGCTCCCCGGCTAAGTGGCTGAACTCTTTGGGCGGCTCTTGCCGTGGCCTTGAGGAAGCGACGAAGCTGGGTGCTGGATGTGGATCTGTCTATCTATCTATTTATCTATCTATCTATCTTTTCATGTATCCATCTATCCATCTTATCACTCTTATCGATCTTGTCAATCTTATCTACCTCATCTATCTTATCTATCTTATCTATCTATCTTTCTTTCTTTCTTTCTTATCTATCTTTCTATCTATCTATCTTATCTATCTTATCTATCTAATCTATCTATTCTATCTAATCTATCTATTCTATCTAGTCTATCTAATCTTTCTAGTCTATCTAGTAGTCTATCTAATCTGTCTAATCTATCTGATCTATCTATCGATCTATCTATCTATCTATCTGTTTTTATTTATCTTATCTATCCTATCTACCCTACCTATCTTACCTATCTTTTCTATCTTATCTATCCTATCCATCTTATCTACCTTATCTATCTTATCTATCTTATCTTATCTTATCTATCTAATCTTATCTATCTAATCTATCTATCTATCTATCTTTCTGTCTTTCTTTCTTTCTTTCTTATCCATGGCTATCTATCTATCTATCGATCTTATCTATCTCATCTATTTTATCTATCTAATCTATCTATCTATCTTTCTATCTGTCTTTCATTCTCTATTTCTGAATTTCTTTCTTATCTATCTATGTATCTATCTATCTATCTATCGTCTATCGTATCGTATCGTATCTAATCTATTCTATTCTATTCTATCTATCTAATCTATCTAATCTATCTATTGTATCTAACCTTTCTATCTAATCTATCTAATGAATCAATGGATCAATCAATCAACCAATCAGTCAATCTATCTATCTTATCTATCCTATCTATCTATACTCTGTGCAGATGAGTTAGGAGTTTGGTGATCTGATGAGTTGGCACTTGCCTGGGGAAACTCTCAACTCATGTGTGCTGGGATGATGGACATGCTCTACAGAGACTGAAGAGATAGGAAACACACAGGGCAACCCTGCATAAAGGTCTGGACATGTTTCGGACACACGATTTCAATTGCCGGCATGCACATGGCACATCCCGTTGACATTCCATCAAAGCCATTCAACATCTTGGCGTTTGTCCACCGCCAACCATGTCGAGTCCATCAAAGGCCTCACAACTCCTACTCATGTGCTGTCATCCACAAAAACCTCTCCAAAGTGCTCCAAAGCATGCTACAACACTTTACAAAGCTCATGTTGAAATCATGTTTTCACTGCCTCAGGCTCATGAGCTAGGAGTTATGTATGAAATAATTGCCCAAATGTACTTTTCCACATGAGATAGGACTCATGATTTTTGAGATACTTCCGCCAACTCCTTAGTCATCAGTATACAGTAACTATCTATCTATCTGTCTATCCTAATCTAATCTAATATAATCTATCAATCCTATCTTATCTTATCTTATCTCATCTCATCTCATCTCATCTCATCCATCCATCCGTCCATCCATCCATCCATCCATCCATCCAATCAATCTATCAATCAATCAATCTATCTATCTATCCATCTATCTATCTATCAAACTATGCTAAAGGCACAAGTAGGCCTTTCAAGGAAGGTCCACGTTCTCTCGGTGGATCGGGGTCACACTGAAGCGATGTCAAATTTGTTGATGAACTGCCCCTCCTTTTTGTGTTGGTCAAGCTACTTCATCGTCATGTGCAAGGGCACTGGTAAATGTTGCTCTCGTTCATGACCTAACCTTCACCTTTTGCAGCTACCGGAAGTTCCCGTGAACCCAATTTTCCGGAACAACAAGTTCAGCAAAAGATGGTAAACAAAATTGATAGGTCAACTGATCAGCTGGAAGTCAAACTAGGGAACTAGGGAAGCAAATCCAGGGAGGTTGGTTGCTGGCTTCCTACAGTTCATGGACAAAACCTGCATCACTTTTGACCTGTCCTGTAGCGGGATCTGTATAACTGATGTACCACAAATGGCAACCGTGGAGGCATGATGTACTACAAAGGGACTCGGTTGGAAGTCCCTTTGACCGAGGCCCTGAGACCTCTTTGGGACAATCTTGTGGACCAAACCAAAGGCTGCCCTCAAAGCATTGTGACCCGTCAGGCTGACCAGGCCCTGTGAGGCACAACTTCTTGCCCACTTGGCACATTGGCGGCCGTTCCAACACAACGGCAAAAGGCTCAAAGCGTTGAGGGAAACAATGTGATCCTTAAGCCTTAGCTGTCCTCTGCAAAGCCGATCCTCACGGAACAGTACATAAATCTTTAAGTGCTTGATCACGAAATATCCAACTGTACCAAAAGGAAAGTGAGATGCCATGCCCAAGCTTTGGTTCATGTACCTTATACTTGAATATGAATGACACTGGTCTTCTTTACGACCATGCTCTGCATCCTCATAGTCCTCTCAAAAGGGGGGCTCCTGATATGTTCCATTCACACTTAGCAGGAAAACAAAGACAAAATAGTGGACCTACCTCCACTCACAACTCATCTACACTGGTCTTCACCGAGAGGCGCTCGTGCAAAGGTGGTTTGGTTGCCTGTCAGGATGTGAGAGAACTGCTGGCCCCTAAAAGGAGTGGTCCGGTTTGGTCGGATCGCACAAATGCCTAAAGACCATCAAAGAGCGCTACATTGTAGTTTCCAAAGTTGCAAGGAGTAGCTCTCTTTCCTGCTACCTTAAGTGTCCCTAAAAATCCAGAAACCAAATCATTAGAGCGAGCTGTCCTGCATCCCAAGCAGTAGCTATTTAAGCTACTAAAGCTACTACTAGCTAGCTACCTTCCTCTATAGCTACTACCTACTAGCGGCCTACCCCCCTTAAAAAGAAAACAAAAACTATCTTTCCTGCTACAGTATATGACTTTTTTGTTGTAATGGCTCTGAGACTGGGAGATCCCGAATGGCAACTGGCTTCAGGCTTGGCCTTTCCAAACGAGCCCAATGTCAACACACCTTCCTGTAGCGCAACAAAAGGCCTCAAATTGGTAGGAAGCACATAAAGTAACTGCATACTTTTTTGGGAACCACATAATCAGTGCAAAAATAACCTTCCTCTCGTGCCAGCCAGATCCATCATTTACAAACTCGGCTGCAATCGTTCTCTTTCCTTTCACCGTGGAAACATATCCTTAGAACTCCTGTTCCCATCCATGGTCACTTCCATTCATCCCCTGTCACCGACCCCACCCACAATTTGTATTGATAGTCAAGGTTGAAAGTGGGTACCGCTAGAAAAACAGTTCCTGGGTGGAATTAACACCCCACACAGCCTTGTTGGTTAACGGAGGGTGGACTTCTCCCTGCTGACATGCTGCCTCCACCACGTCTAGAGGCGGATTCTGGATGGTAGGCCTTGGCATATTGTGAAGCTTGAGGGTCATCCGAGTCCAGAGTGAACACTCCAGCCACAGTGTTCTCCTCTTTTACAACACAGAGTGTTCCACGACTTGACCATCCTTCTTCTTCATGCACGCACATGTTGAAAGGTGGAGGCTTTGTCCAAAAGAAAGCAAACATGCAGGTCAGGTCCATACATCCACGCACGTCCCAAAAGGGTGAGAAAGTGTACGGGACAAATGGCGACTTTTCGGGAGGTCACAACCTGTTGGAATTCTGAAAGTAAATGTATTCTACACTGACCTAAAACTCCAAATACAAAGAACATCTTTCAAGGATTTTCAAGGACACTATGTCACCATGTGACTACCCAGCAAGGAATTCACTGCCAGCAGTTTGTGGAAGGCAGAAAAACAGCCTTCAAGCAACTACCACCTTCTAGTTGCACATTGTGACATTGATGGATTAATGACGTGTGGACTTTGTCATACGCCGCCATTGTGCGCTTCCCTCGGAACTCCCTGAACTCTCTGGAGGTCAGGGAGCTCTCTCGGAGCTTCTTGGGCCCGGGATGGCCCGGGAGGCTTCTTTGCTGGAGTCAGCGGATTCAAACTCGGAATCAGAATCATCAGAATTCGAAGATATAGCGATATAGGAGGAACTCAAATGCAGCAGAGAATCTTCTTTCGAGCCTTGGTCAAAGTGAAAGAACTTCCTGTGTGCAGCTTTGAAAGCCATGAACACAAGCACGCTTTCCATTTCGATCAACCCCAGGCTTGTCAAGCATGCCATCGCCTAGGCCCATTGGTGCGGCACAGTTGCGATGAGGAAAATATCATCGTGAATGTAGCATGGGGCGGTCTCTTTCGGCACACCTCCCCTCGCTTCTTCGAACGCCTTGTGCTCTTTTGAAATCTCTTGACAAAGCTCATGTTGTGCTTCATTCTTCGGGCCAGATCCTGCAACTGCGTTGCCCACAAGAAGTCGGCCGTGCAAGTTACGGCCTTGCGAAATGGTGTGTTCATCTTGTTCATTCACGTTGGTCGTGAAGATAGCCTCTTCTCAAAGAAGCGGAAGGCACCCTTGCTTGTGGGCGGCAAGGTCCGTGGCGTTTGCACGGACAATACCAGCAACAATAGGGCACCTGCACAGCAACTACTCGAGGTCTGAATGTGAAGATCTCAAGAAGTGGACTTCATCTCGGAGTCCATCGACAACCTGGATAGGGTCCACCAGGCAGTCAAGCTACTAATCTAGCCTACAATCCCTAGTCTCAACGTTCGAAAACAAATCTAACCCACGTGCTCCTTGATGACCAAGAATACTAACCTGACATATCCTGACATAGATTCATTCCTGTAGGGACCCCTCAAAGTTACTTTGATTTTGGCAAGAACCATGCCTTTGAAACATTTTGCAAGTCGTAGCCCTTCACGCCAGGAGGGATCTCCCATTTCATACAAACGAAGAAGCAAAAGCACTTCAATCCCAAACTTGTTGCCGAACGCAAAAAATCAATGATCCGCCCAGGCTGTGTCCTGACCTTCAGCTCGACAGCTTGACACTCTCTGGTGGTCAACGTGAAGGCGTTGCAAGCATAATCAAGATTCTTCATGCACCCTCAGACATGCAGCGGCTGCAAAGGTCGCATATGCAAGAACAATGATTGCCAAGTAAACTTCTCATCTCTCATAATCTCGAGCCACAGTACGAGGTGACACGTAAAAACAAAGTACTTCACACTTATATGTCGAAGGTGCCCAATACGCTATCACAACCATACAAATTGTTTGTCCTCTCAAGTAACTTCAACCAAGACTGTTGAGTTTTCACTTCCAGCCTGGGATCCACTTTCTATGGCTACAATGAATATGAACAGCACATGTCCATTCAGCTGATATGAATAAAAAACCACACCCACTCACGATATGTTCTGCTCAAGTGGATATCTCTAAGTAGTTTGTTGCAATTGGTTTTAGCATTCGTTCTGCGATTGGCCTTCTCATGGAGCTTGCAGCAATCCAAAATCACTCACTTGGCAGTGAATCTCAACTGGAAAACACATAGTAGCTAGAGCTTTTGGGGCAAGAGAAAACGCATGGTATGAAATAGATGATAAGTGACACACACACATATAAATACAAAATATATAATATTACACATATATACATATTCTCCAGAATTAAACACAAGTCCCAGTTGACATTCTGTATGCTGGCTGATCTTACTGGCAGTAGGGCAGTCCCATCAACAGTGAGTTTCCAGCCCCTGGGCCAGGGCAAATGTCGTCGGGATCATTCTCTGCAAACCTTGTAGCGAGGGCACATATGACAGCCTGAAGAATGAAAAAGAACCTGGAAAACAAGTAGAACTATGCGAGGACGAGAAGGACGGGTAAAACATGGTAAAACTCTCTAAGGTCGGGCCTTCCAATGGCATATGTTCGTTTCACAACTGGGGACGCTTGCATACGTTTGATCTTTACCACCATTTTGGCTCATCAATCAGCGTGGACTCGAGGAATTCTGGATTCTACAGCTTGCAGGTCGGACCAATGCCCCTTGGCCCAAATCTAGCACAGAATGCACATCCTTAAGGATGATGACATTTGCACATGGCCCATGCTGTTCATGTTTCTCTCTGAAACTAAAGTCGACAAAGCCGAACCCGCAGCCTTTGGACAGAGCTCATCTTGACAACTCCTTTGATGGTTGCCGGAATCTCTGTCCTGTATGTGCCTGGCTGGAGGATAAGCAAGATCAGGGCTGGGCTTCAGCCGCGACCATCTACGTCACGGCTCAGCTGAGGCTCAGCAGTGTTGTAAAAAAGGGTCGCCAGGATGCACAAATACAGCTATAGCAATATATATAAATGTCAATATGTCATATTTCCATAACAGCATCATATAGCCAGCTCTCTGTCACGGTTCATTGTTCTGTGCATATTGCATGTGAGGTCTTTTGACTTGTCAACTTGTCAACAAGAATACATCCTAATAGATCCTTAAAACGGGACTGTTGTTCGACCACAGAACACTGAACGATACTGCTAAGATTGATCGTCTGGCAACGTGTTGAGAAATTCTATGGGAATGCGCAAGCTTCGAGGTAAACGCTCGAAACAGGCCCGGGCAGCTTGTGCACAAATGTCGGTTTAGGTGTGGGTTGAACATATTAACCCAGGTCATCGCGGCTCAAGTCACACCCATGCTATGCTAAATTTAAATCTCAGCGCAGGACTGACACACACACACATGGTGTTGAGCTTCCCATCTCCTTCTGCAGTGCTACGGCTGCTGCAAACCCAAGTGATGCTCACAAAGCACCCAAACATCTTCAGAAGCTAAAGTTGTCTGTAACAGATTCTGTAACTACCGCAAAAAATCCAGAAACAAGGGACAATGCACACCAACAATGGACAAATGGCAGTGGGTCCCCCCCAAAAGGGCCATAGGAGATTAGTTTCCCACAGTTTACATTTGCTGATAGTACTGGTTCAAAAAATAATTAGCAAGTTTCTGCACCATGCGGAACCGCCTGGGCCGATGTAGGAGATCTGCGGCTGGGAGTTCCATCGCCGGGCTCCCGTGAAGCTTTGCCCACTGGGCTCCGCGATCGGCGGCTCCAGGGAATACCTGAGTCAGTCCGGAGTTTTGAAAGAGGCCACTCTATCTTTGGCCTTTTCGGCACCAAAAAAAGTGGGATCCAGGGATCCATTCTCTTTTTTCTGCCCCACGAATCTGAAGAGTTGATGAGTAGTTTAGTAAAGTAGTGAACCCATTCTTCTAGGGAGCAATGGAAAATTTGTGAAGAGTGAGAGTACGTAGAACATTGGAATGGGTTTCCTATCCCACATAAATCTGGGAAACTGGGAATTTTGTGGTGGCTTCTGAAACACACCTGTATGGGTTTTAGCCCCCCCAAGACACACATAATGCAAGTACGGCATATATAAAATAGATTGAACATTGAAACGTAAAAGCATGAAATACAAAAAAGTGATTCAAAATCGTTGTTGGATGGGAGGAGGATGCTAAATCAATTGCCACACGGAAAAGTGGGCACCAATGCACCGCTGGGCTTCTGGCGTTTGTGGATCAGGCCTGTCCGGCGAGTGGAGGACTTGTGGCTTTGGGCAGAAAGGACAAGAAAATACGCCATTCTGCTAATTCATGATTTCTCGTGGTATCACATGAATTGTGAAATTACCTTGGGAATGTGTGGACTAAGATCGAAGCTTCACTGTTGCTTGGACCCTTCAAGACACATCTTATGAATTCTTTATGTCTATATATACTGTAAGTGTATGTACTTATGCTATATACGTCAGGTCGCTACAATTGATGCAGTGAAGTACCTGTGTATCACGCGCTTAAATTACATGCTGTTGGAACCCAAGAAACCCTCTATCAAGTCTTTCTTGTGAATAAGGCCCAGTGAATCCACCAAGCCCCGCGGGGCAGAAGATGTCAACAAAACTAGCGTCCTCTTGTTACTAGAAGTAAGAATGCTCCTAGTAGCGATGCCAGGAGCCCCTAGTAGCGTCCTTGCTCCTAGTAGTAAGGCCAGGAGCCCCTAGTAGCTTCTTGTTACTAGTAGTAAGGAAGTGCGATGTTTGTGGCTGGGTAACCAGATCGTGCCCATGCTGGAAGTGGCCTCATCTCCAAAAATGCTGTGCCCTCTGGTCGATGGCCGTTCAAACACCTGCGACTCTCAGCTTCATGACCTCTAGCACGGAAAAACGTTTCTTTTATCGAGCCCAAAGCGCCTTCTGTAGGCAGGTCCATTAGACATCATTAGACATGAGTCACGGGAATGCCCTAGTGTCTTGTGGACTTTGCATTCACTCTCGTCACACCGATATATGTTTTGGACTGGCCACCAAACACAGATTATTGTTTCAGAGCTGGTACAATAGCCCATTGACAAAAAAGTAAAAACGAATAACTATGCGTCTGTGTTCATGTATTGCAATATTGTACATACACATATTGATTATATATATATATGTATTCATCCGACATAACACCTCTTGGGCAATCTATAGTATCTAAAACGACTGTGGACACGTCGATATATGTGGTTTACCATCGTTGCCGCAGCTTTGAGAATCCTGCGAGGCAGCACGCGTCTTGAGTGTGGACGGTGGCATATACCTGCAGTAACTAGCTTTGTGCAGTGCTTCAAAAACTCGCTGCGACATACTTCAATGCAAGCTTATGTCTGTGGGTCCTGTGGATGCCCTTTGACCTTTGATGGCAATGAGCAGTCGCACTTCCTTTTCGACCTACAAGTGCGAAGAGACGTGAAATCATTGATAACCATGGCTCGCTCAAGGGGCTGCGCATTCCTCGTCCTCATGCCATCCTCCAAGTTTGAACTTGACTCCACTCTTCATGAGGCGCTCAAGAAGGCATGTGCCACCTGCAACGCTGGGCGTCAGGACTCCTCCACGATGTTGAAGCTTGTTCTTGTCAAAGCGAAGAGTGAGAGCGGTTTCGATGGCAACCCTGGCAGCCTCGAAATATCCATCTCTGGTGATGAAGCTGCACTTCTCTTGATGTCCGTCCATCGATTCAGCATGGAGGAAGAAACCAGCCCAGCTGCCAGCCATATCCTCAAGGGATGGACCCTCACCTGGACCGTACTCCTTTCCGGTTCTCTTCATTGTGTGGAGCTCTTCATCCACAGTCATTCCATGCTGGCCGAACGGCACAAAAGGCTGCCCCTCCTTGTAGTAGATCTGCTGCTGCTTCTCTGACGGCAGCATGGCAAATTCGGTGAAATTGAAGGTCAAGCCGTAGGGCTCATTCACAAGGTCAGCCTGGAGCATGTTGGA
>CAXAMN010009091.1:220310-242621 GCA_963970005.1 Durusdinium trenchii | reverse complement strand
GTGGGAAGATGAGAACTGGTGAGTGGGTAGTAGCTGAGAACTGGCGACTGTGTAGTACAACCTTAGTATGCGGAGTAGGTGGGGAGCTGGAAGATGAGAACTGGCGACCTGGTAGTACAACTTTAGTACGCAGAGTAGCTGGGGACTGGGAAGATGAGAACTGGCGACTGGGTAGTGCAACTTTAGTATGGAGAGTAGCTGGGAAATGGGAAGAGGAGAACTGGCGAGTGGGTAGTAGCTGCGAACTGGCGACGGTGTAGTATATAACTGTAGTGCGCGGAGTAGCTGGGGAGCTGGAAGATGAGAACTGGCGACTTGGTAGTACAACTAACACGTGCCTTTGACAGCAGGCAGTGGAAGCCAGCTTGCTGGCTGACAACAGGCAGTGGAAGCCAGCTTGCTGGCTGCCATTGTCCAGATGGAAAGCCAGCACGTTGGCTACCATCATAGTTGAAGTGGGTAAGCCAGCACGCTGGCTGCCATTGCTGAGATGGCAAAGCCAGCACGCTGGCTAGCATCATAGTTGAAGTGGGTAAGCCAGCACGCTGGCTGCCATTGTCCAGATGGCAAAGCCAGCACGCTGGCTGCCATCATAGTTGAAGTGGGTATGAGCCAGCACGCTGGCTACCATCATAGTTGAAGTGGATAAGCCAGCACGCTGGCTGCCATTGTTGAGATGGCAAAGCCAGCACGCTGGCTACCATCATAGTTGAAGTGGGTAAGCCAGCACGCTGGCTGCCATTGTCCCCTTACCAGCAGCCCAAATGCTCACGACGATGAGCTGGGCTGTCACCGCTTGGCCGCCGGTGGGGGGTTTGGGAGGCCGCATCACACACAGACACCCACACACTCCCTCAACTTACACGAACACACACATACGCAGACTCATTTCCACACGGACATAGACACACGCACAGAAACCCACACACTACCTCAACTCACTCGACTTCACACTTCTCACTGCACACTTACCGGATAACTCGCACTCTGACTTCCTACGTGATGAAAAATGCTTTCGGGCCACTCGTCGTCTAGTCGAAACAACAGAAACTATATAACTCCTTTTCTGTTGGTGACTGTTGGTGTTGAGTTGGCGTTTGTTGCGTAGTTGTAGCAGCTCCATGTCGGATGGGTGCGCCGCAGCTGATTTGCTCAACAATGGCATCGATGAAAAAGACTTGCACTCAGAGCCTGACTGAGACAGCTAGTTACACAAAAAACAGGCAACTTGAGGTGTCACGAAAAAGCCTTTGTTGTTTAGGCAAAACGCATGACAAAACACTGCGTTTACCAATGAATTTGACATGAGAACCTGCAAAATAGGGTACGGTTTCCAATCCGTACGGTTATTTGCAGAGTACTGCACATGTCTATGCATGTCTAAACAAATATGCCAATGGTTTCGGTTTGTCAGAAGTTTTCGCGGACACCCGCAAAGCTAAGTTATATGAGTTGATAATGGCACATCTTGAAGTAGGAACATCATCCATTATGGCATATTATGGCACTTGGATGGTGACGATACGGTTACCAAGAATCTCTGCTTACAAAGCAATGACGATCGAAGCATATCCAATATCCAAGCATAACTGAAGCTGAATTGGTCCTAATCTGTTGAGTTGGACCTTGCTCCTGAAACCATACTGAAAAGGTTGTGAGGTGACCTGCATTCCAACACTCAAGCGCACTTGTATCAGCAAAGGATTATTGAAGTAGCTTAGCTTCTGCAAAGGTGGCCTAAAGAACAGTTTAAGATTCAACATGTGAGAAATGGTCAGAATGATCTGTCCCTCCCAGACTGGTGAACACCCAAATAGGTTTGGCAAAATTTGGTGAAGTAACAGGTGCCACGCTAGTAGTAACAAGAAGCTATTAGAAACAAGTGCATCGCTACTAGTAACAAGTGCCTTACTACTAGTAACAAGGACGCTAGTAGTAACAGGTGCCACGCTAGTAGTAACTGGTGCCTTACTAGTAGTAACAAAAAGCTATTAGAATTAAAATTAAAGCAAATTTAATGAGTGTCCGCATGTCCATCCCATCCATCCCCAGCTTCACCTGGAGCGTTCTTGTATGGACGCCTCCCAGGCATGCAAAGCCGACTCCTGGGGAGCACTCTTTAAAGTCTTAAATCGCTATTGACCCTCATCCGGAGGCTGCCACACGCCAAGCTCAATGTGTGATGGGTCAAACAAATCGAATACATTGCACTCTTCAGTGCGTCAATATATTTTGTCATTTCATTTGGCCAACAAATCACAATTGATTGATGGAGACGTCGTCTCCTCAGGATCCAAGGTCTCTTTCTGGGTCTTGTCCAAATGCTCCTCCTTGGAGTGTTCAAGCAAAGGCTTTGGCTGGAGATGGTCTTGTTCGGATTAAGAATTCCAAAATTTCCGCTGGCTGTATGCAAATCTGAAAATAGGTAGATATCGTCTGTGAAGGATTGATTGTTCGCTTCAACAGCAGTACTATCAGGATAACTTTGACCTGTGGGTCGTCACACCATGTGGGAAGTACACCGATTGGGATGGCCAAGCCCGTCTTTGGTCCTTTAGCATTCTCCATGCTACTAGCAGCGTCTTTGCTACCAGTAGTAATGCCCAGTGCTACTAGCAGTAATGCCCTTGTTCCTAGTAGTTTCTAGCCACTAGTAGCGTCTTTGCTTCCTACAGAACAACTCACACGTGCAGTGGCTTGGACTCCCGTGCCAGCTGTGACCCGCTTTGGGCACTTTGTGCGCTGAATTTGCTCTCTGGACGCCTGTCCCCGACTGGGCACCAATCTGCAAACCAAGAACATGAAGGCTCATCCAAGTCAACCGTTGCCAGAACGACATTTTGGACTCTTGTGGGGAGAAGACCTAAGATTAAACGTTTCGACAGTCCTTTATTCCCCTGCCCCCGTCTTAGATCTGGTCATACATGGCTTCGATCGACCTGGCTCTGTTGGTGTTTAGTTTGGAATGTGGCATCCTGCTGTTTCTGGTTCAAAGGAAACAAACATGGGAACAAAAGCAATTGGGGTTCAATGTTGTTCTGTCCGGGCATCAACTTGGCCAGTGCCGGCGGCTTGCCGCCTCAGCCTGGTTCAGCTTGGCGACGCGCCATTGAGACACGCTGATTGGGGTAGGCTGATATTGAATGCTATATTCCCGCACCCTCCAAAGTACACCAAAAAATGGGACATTATGACACGACATGACCAACAAAAGACAGGTATCTGTACCCATGTTCTGAGGTACTTTGAGACCCCAGGTTGTTCTCTTGTCCGATGAGCGTGTGCAGCCAACCAATGTTGCCCGGCCTTGTCTCCAAGTCGGGCTCCTTTAAAGGTGCCTGGCGGAGCCAGGGCATTCTCGCACCAAGAATCACGGGGGGAACACACACCCAGGAGGCTCATCACCATCTGTCCGAACTGTATGACCATACTCTAGATGTGTGACGTGTTCTAATGGAAGATGATGCAAAAGGAGAAGTCAGCAACTCGTTCGACAAGTTCTAGCCGCCAAACTCATCGTTCGCCATGCCAGAAAATTTGCCCAACGGATTCCCATCGACAGTCACCTCCACTCGTCTGAGCAGCTCATCCAGTTGATTCTGCCATTGCTGTGGGTCCATCACCCAATGTACTAAATGATACTAAAGATGCATCGGTGGTGTCCCAAATGTCCTGGCTACAGTTGACTTGGACGAACCCTACACTTAGGACCTGAGGGATCCTGAGGGAAAATTGCGTAACTCATCTTAGTCTTTGACACGTTTTGCGGCCGGACAGGGGGACCATTCGCTAGGCTGGTGGTGGGTGATGGGACAGGAAAGCTGCCTGGTGAATGTCCAATGTCGTGGTTTGTGAAAGACTGGCAAAGCCTACCGGACAGGAGCAAAAATCATGTCGTGCAGCGACCCAGTTAGAGTTGTGTGCATGTCTTGAGAATCTGTGACGTGTGAAGGCTGCTGTGGCAGAACCCATCCAGAGATGCAGCAATATGACTAGCAAGTGTACTCGAATGCCTATAAAGCCCAATCAAAAGTTGTCAGACTTGTGGTGAGTACAGCTCATCGCTTGGTGGAATTCCTGGTCCTCTCAAGGCCTCTGAAGCGGAGTTGGCCCAAATGGTGGGTTCATTGGTCCCTTATGGCTTCGGTCTCCGCATATCCTATCCAAACATATCCAAACGGTGTTTTCAGCTGATTTGCTGTTCTGAACAGTTGCAGAATGCAGCATCCACCCTTCCACTCCGAACTATCCTCCTTGCCTGCTGCCAAGCTGGCTTTTGGACACACCCGAAGCACTGTACAAAGTATGCTGGGCAACTCATGCAGTCATGCATCGTTAGGAAAAAGGCACTTCATGCCTTAACTTATACTTATGGGTTTCAAATCGCTTGCCTTTCACAATGTCTGCTGCTTGTAATCATGGTTCCATTTTGTAATCATCCAACTGCCTCACTAGTGGAATCTATGCCTTGACCAGTTAGCTCACTCCACGTGGAAGCAACGTCGATCTCACCTCGCATCCCGTGTCAGCTGGCTGCGTAAAGCCTCCTCAAACCTCGGGAAATGAGTCCGACACGCTACTGCAAAGAAGGCTTCAACAGCGTGTGAGCTGTATCCCTACATATTCGCTTGGAATGCGAGCATACTGAAACCCGGAATCCCAACCTCTCCATCCAAACCTCTCATACCCATGAGAGGAATTATGATGATTAGGCTGCTCAGCATTGCCAAACGATTCATGTTTCTTGCACGGGAACAAGACTATCAATGTTTGGCGCAAAGCAACGGCTGGAAGAGGCCCAGGCCGGAGGAGCAACTCCCGAACTGCAGGGATGCCCTCCTGGCCAGCCAATAACGGTCATCCTTTAGACATCAACCAACATCACGAGAGAAACATAAAGCAAAAATACGGGAAAACACATCACATCGCTAAACAAACACGATGTAGGTAGGGGATCGAGCTCTGTATGAGGAATGTACAGGGACCAGGACCCCAGTATTGTAATTACTGTTACATTATTTTGATGTATGTTTATATATAGTATATATATAGATGTATACAGCGTATATCCGAACATGTCCAAACCGACCATGTTCTTGGGGGATCTTGGGAGGAGGTCCGGTAGATGTTGTCGGCTTGAAAAAAAACGCCCTACCTTGCGCACCGCGCTGGCCAAACGCCCGCGAGACTCGTCGCTGGATGTCTCCACCTTGGTGCAATGGAATTTGCCCGCCCCTGTCCCCACACGACGCTACATTACACTGTTTGTTTTAGTGTTGCACGAAACACATTCATACAAATGTCATTCTCTTCAGCCAAGCACTCCGTTTTGTGAGTGCAGTACTAGGAGGATTGCTCAAACGCCATTTTTGTTGGAACAGCTGAACCTCCTTAGGACAAGCAAGTCCTCCGTCCCGATTCTCAAAACTTCGTGGTGGACAAAAACACACTCAGACCATGGATACTCCAGTGCCTTTTTCTAATCCACTGTCTGATGCCGGACAGAAATGACGAATGCTGCTAATCTCAAAGCGCCCCCCAAATGGGTGGTCCTCAGAAAAGGACACTAGTCTAGTCAGAATCTCATACTGTAATCACGGGACAATCCTACTAGTAGCTTTATTGTTACTACTAGTAAGGCACTTGTTACTAGAAGCGATGCACTTGTTCCTAGTAGCTTCTTGCTCCTAGTAGTACGGCCAGGAGCCCCTAGTAGCGTCCTTGTTGACCAGTTCTTTGCCTCTCAACCCCCCATGTCGTCATATCCGGTGTTTCCAGAAGATCTCGTCAAGTTGGTCATCGGACTTCCCGACTTCGACTGCTTCGCCTGGATCAAGGAACTTTTGGGTCCATCTTCTGAAGAGAACTCGGGCCTCACCGCAGGGAGGTCGTTTGGACAAACAGCCCGAGAACGGCCTGGGACGAGTGTAGAACCCATGATGTGTTTGTTTGCTTGAGTCTGATGTTGGAATCCAGAATCCGTTGAGGCTTCTCAGCTAGTGCAGGATGGACTGCCTAAGAAATAGCACCAGCTCCCAACCAACCTAATCACCTACAATCCGAGTGTCATACCCACAAGAACTTTGGTGGTTATCATTCCAAACTTGTAGGGCGAGACCCGGATGTCCAATGCAACCTGGATTCGGGAGTGACCAATTTCAAACACTGACATGAGAACGGACTGAGAAGTTTCGTCGCGGCGCATGGATTGCACATTGTTGCTGGCTTGGATGCTTGATGGTACCTGCATGTGCCTGCTAAGGAAGAATCTCACGCAGGCAAGATAATTGCAGGGACACCTCCAGAAGATTTCTCAAGTTTTGTAATACTTAATCACACATCTGAATGGCCATGACACAGCTTCTAAGCTTCTGACAGGATGAGTGCGCCTTTGGCATCCCCCAACCTGATGGATGCCAATCCACTGCTAAGATTTTTTACTACGAAGAAACCTGTGCAACCAGCATCAGAAGGCGGAGAATTGATAAGATGTGAGGGGATGTTAGAGGGAGATAGCTAATGTATCTCCACGAACAAGTTGAGTGGTTTTGCCCGGGAATTGGCTCTTTTTTTCCTGATTAGTCCTCCACACGACCAAGAAGTAGCATACACTGCTTCAGGTGTTCCACTGAGCGAACTCGAAAGTTCAAGGTTGCTTAGCCTCTTCAGTTGTTGTGCCTTTTCTTTTCTGGAACTTATCTCCAAAAGCAACAAACATGCGGGAAGAGTCTTCCTTTTCTAAAGCCAGTACCCTGCAATGGGGCCAGTCCCCAAAACGGTTGACCTCTGCCAGTCCTATGTCCTACGTCTTCTGGTCCTCTGAACTGGGCCATCCAAACCCCTGGGCCGTGGCCGTGGCCTCCCATCGACCTCAGGCCGACGGACGAGGTAGACTCTCCCTGGAATTCTCCATAAAATCACGGAAGCATGCGCTCATTTGGTGAGCGTCTAATATCTCACATATATATATATACATAACAATATCGCTAATCTGTTCATGTCTTATCTTCAATCACGGAAACATTCTTATTTGGCTGATTCTCCACCTAGTGCTCAAAAAAATCAAAAAATATCACAGGCACGTCGCAGCCCATAGTTGGTTTCAGGGAGTTGGCCATTCGGTTGAGATTAAGGCTGTGACTTCCTCCCTAATCCTCTGATTCAAGGCTTGTGTTGCCATGCCGTTGGAACTGTACTTCAAGTACTAGCGATGGCCTCCGTCCTAGTAGCCTTGGCCTCCAACCTACGAGGGTGGAATACCAAGTCACCAAGCCCTGCCAGGATCTGGCGTGTGACATGCCACATGGCTTCATCTCCGATGAACTGAGTTCCCTAGCACTCAAGTCGCAAGAGGTACAGGACGATAGGTTTTCCTGAGCGTAGCCAACTTTGTCACGGTAGATTTGGTATGATCTGGTGATCAATGGACCGTTCATGACATATAGGTGCTACAGCGAGGCAACCGACAGCCAGCCCAAGCCCCGTGCCCTCCAATGCTTGTGGGTCAATCTGTCGTAACTACATTACTAGAGTGGAGCACCTGTTGCCTCATACACCAGGTTCATCTATATTAAATCTAGGGACAGTTTCAAACTGTGAAGCATTCCTTTCCACTTCGATCTACAGTACCTCACAATGCGCCACCGAGAGACCCTTCCGCACGGACACCGAGGAGTCGCCGGTGACCTGGCGACATGGGGTCGCCCCGCCCTGCTGTGCCCATTGGTCTTGCTACGAAGCGTGGTGAACTGAAGGCGACTGGCACAAGGCAAACCTTTCGAACGCGTTTGGGTATCCTTTTCTTAGGCTGCCTTGCAAAACTGGCCCTTATTGAAAGAGGCCCAAGCACCTTGCCTCATTTTCCCTCTAGCGTCTAACGCACTTATTGCTTAGATTTCTACCAAACCAGCCGATCTTCATCGGAAGGAGCCTGGATGTCTCGAAACTCCAAGGTCGCCAATCCAGACCTTACTGCTTGGCATCCAGTTTTGGCTCAAGTGTCATCAAACCAATTGGCTTGCTTACAAGAACCCAGAAAAGCAGACTCTAGGTGCACGTTCTGAATTGACTGTGAGAGTGCAAACTTTAATGGCTCCTGTGGACGATAGATCACAAATGCAAGTTGGCCTCCGACTACGTAGTTGCTAGCTGGTGCAAAGCCACCAACATCTACCATACAGTGACCTACTACAGCCGGACGTTTCCGGCACCCAACGCCGTCCTCTGGGCTCACAACAGCAAGCGTATCGCGAGGCCCTGCAGTTCACGGGTCAGCCACTTCATACCTGAGATGGGACTCATGGTGTGATGCTGAGTGGTCCATTGGGACCTGTAATCTATGTTTGAGTATTCTTGGGTACCAACTTTGGCAAGCGTCTGAAGGTTTTCGCAGTAGGCCCCATCATGACTCGTGACAGGTTAGATCTCAACATACTCAAAACAATCACATGAACAAATAAACAATTCTTGTTGAAACATCAACTGCATGAGATATTGAGCGCTGATTGTTTCGGAGACACTTTCTTCCCCAAGTAGAAAACGGACATACTGATTCAAAGCACAATTCCGCTCCAAGAGGTTCTGTTGTGTCTTGCGGCTCTATGTGCTCAACTATGTGCTCAACTAGCTCCTATGGCTCTGAAGGTGGCAGCACTGCACACTTGTCAGGTGTCCATCTAGTTACATGACATACTGCTGCACTCAACTCACGGTGATGCACTCATGTTTCATGGATGTTCATGTCGCAAGCACAGCGAGCTTCCAGCGAGCTTGAGCTAGTTGCCTGAGGGTGCCACTCCACTCAGTCATTGGCTTCTCCTCCCAGTGCCACGCATTGACATTCCAAACCTCAGCACATCATCTACAACAGCAACAGCTTGGGATGCGGGTGTTTTTTTGATTTCATCTACATACATACATTACATTAATTACATTAATTACATTACATTACATTACATACACATACATACACTATTTCTTATCCATCGACATCCAATCCTGGTACATTCCGACAAAGGCGTTTAAGTTAGGTTTAAGTGTCAATTCATGAGTGTCAGGAAAAACACAATCAATTGTTGTCACATGTTGTCACTATTGACAATCGAAACACTGAAGCACATCGAAATGGATTGCACAAAAAACCCGGTGAACCATTGTGGGCTACCAATACCATCAGTAGTTTCCATGCCCCACAATTACTAGTATATCAACAAGCCCATCGTGCCCCACACAATACTGAACATTTCTGCAATGTACCTTCTCGTACCTTCCATCAATTAAGCCTAGTACTCCTACGCTTCAGCTCAAATGTTGGAATCGCCTTTGGTAGCCTAGGCTGGTAAACCATCTGGCGTTGAAGCCAAGGTGCGCTGCCGGACACGGCTTCGGCGGTCGGCCTGATGCACCGAAAAGGACAATGGGCCTGGCTCTCTGAGATTTTTGTTAAGACTCGCTATCAGCCCTAATTTGGCTTGCTCTAAACTCCAGAGAACTATTGAGGTAGTGACCCAACAAGGTTAAGAAACTAACCGCTGGTGGTGTCTGTGATGTACCTGCGACTCTACTTGCACAAGGCACCATGCTCATTGTCAGGCAAACCATGTTCTCTGCATCAAGTTTCTCTCACGCAAGGTCTCTAGCACCAGGGAGTTATCTGCAACTCAAGATTGAAACTACTCTCCCCATTCTACGGCAAACCTGCACACTTTTTGACCGCATCGAGGCGTTGGCACCAGCAGGTAGTTGAACAAAGGTTAAGGCCATAAGTGACAGAGCACAAGATGGAACATGAGTTATATACCTGAAACTTACATGTTTCAAACGTGTAAAATCTAGGAATGCAAACACTGGAGGTAGGAGTGTATCAAGGGTTTGACTCCAACCACGTCTGTGACCAATGGCGGGCTGTGCATTCTGCCCAGCCAATTTCAGTTTCGCATCACGCGAACTCTCAGTATTCTCTGGGCTCCTGCACAGGAAGGGCAAACAAGGTAACAATACAGGTACCCTTGCGGCTATGTATATACAGTGTATGTATATATACAACTCCAATTATTAAACTATCTACCTTTACAACTCCAATTATTAAACTATCTGCCTTTAATATCCTTTAACTACTGGGGGAAGCTGGATGTCTTCTGCAATATTACAGGAAGAACCGGCATCAAATGAGTATCATGTGACAACCTGTAAGTTCAGATCCTTCATTCAAAGAAGCATTGCCTGCCGACGGAATGAGAGCTAAACATTGGACCCTTGGCTTCACATTCCCACCAAATTGAAAAGCTCATCACACTACAAAGCAGGCGTCAGCAAGCACTGATCCAGACTGGAGACCTCTGAGGTCTTTGCTGCTTCTTTTTGCCGTTTTTGCTGTTTAACTTTTGGATCAACTACGCTTGCCATGAAGAGTAGATTGATGTCCCACCAACCGGCCCAACCCCAAGTAGGTCCTCACTTCCAGCTCCAGGTACCTGTCACAGAGTCTGCAAAACTCCAAAAAGTGGGATCTGGCGGGAGCTTGGAAGCGAGAGTCATGCCGACATTAAATTCCTTCACAGTGTCTGATTTTTTTGTGGATCCGTATACTACAACGGTAAAAAACAACAAAAAACGAGACTGTTGATCAATGGTGAGTGCGTGGATCCTCAATTTACCTGGCTTCTTTTCTATGTCACCAGTCTGAATGTTCAGGGGTTTACGCTGCCTTTTAGAAAGAGAGGTGTGTTTCATTTCAATTTCACCCTGGTCGGTGACTGTTCACAATTGATGGACATCATCCTATACCAGCTGAGATGTCATACCATCCTGTTGCCATGCCATGGTCAAACACAATGGCTTTCATTGCCAATGGTCCGTCACAAAGGCTTTTGTAGACCTTTTCTCCAATGAAGGGTTCCAATATACGGTGGCCCTCTTCTCAAATCCTTGCAGGTTCACTTTGCAACTCCCAAAATCAGTCTATTTCTCTGAGAACCTTGAACCCTGTCACAACAAGAACACTCAAGGAGTTCCATCCCAACATGACGCTCCTCCCCAGTTTCCTTGGTGGAAACATGTGAAATATGGGCAATACCTCTGTAAGGCAACCAGACCGGAAGGGATCTGTTACCGAAGTTATCGCTGGTTTTGGAAGGCAAGCACTGATGAGGTGAAGGAGCCTGAGGAGCCGGTGTCGGTGGTGCTGGTGGCTCCTGCAAGCGCTGAACACCTCAGGAGAACCTGACATTCATAAGTAACGAACAGATCCGGCGCACCATGGTACATCCGATGTATACATGTATACAGACTGTACATGACTGTACTCTTTCCTCAAAGGTGCTCCGCTGGAGTTCATTCTCACAAGATCCTCTGTCCTCCTTGGAATCCTCCGGATCCGACTCCTTGGGCGGCTCTGTGCTTGGGGCCGCCTGCAATGACACTTCCAGTCACCTGGGTTTTGTACATCAAAACTAGTTGTAGACTTCGCCCAAACTTACCTCAACTGAGAATAGGAAAAAACTATAATAAACTGTTCTCACTCTGTTTTCGAGTTCAGGCACGATGTGAGAGATAGCCTCTCAAAAGCCACCCGGGGCTGAAACATGGTCCGAACTTGTGAACTGAAGAAAACAGGAAGCTTTCTTGGCCAAATGAAAGCTATGATATGTGGATCTTGCAGAAACGCCTCCGGGTACGTGGAAAGAACAACAGCCCCTCCGCTCTTATTGCCCATACAAGTCGCTAGAGCTAGAGTCTAGAGTTCGACAAATGTGTTTCCTTGCTTTAACGTGCGCTTATCTTGAGAGACCTCACCCTGCTTTCCACCCAAGAGTAGTCTTCAGGTCTCCACCAGGCCCGGTTCACCGTTCATTGATGGTTTTCAATCGCAGAGCTGCAGGTCAAAGCAATCCACGGATCGCGGAACTGCATCAAATGTTGATTGTGGCGATTTGAAAACTCTTGACCTCATCTCACACCAAGGGGCGGCTCTTTGGTCAAAACCCCAATAAGCTCTTGACTCCTTTGGACTCCTTTGGACTCCTTTGGTCCGTTCCCAGCTTTGACCGTAACGCTGGCGCCTCTGTGCTTTTCGGAGCTTCCTATGCAGTCCGTTCAAGACGAGACTGCGGGGACTTGAAACCAGAGGTTCGTCCTGGTGGACAACCAATGACTTAGTGACTGCAGGCGCTATTGGTGCTGTCTCTACATGTACAAGGATTCCCTTGATCTCCAAAGCTTCCTAACATTGGAAATAAAGATCAGGTACTATCATGATCTATCATGTACTATCATGTGTTTACTCCATTTGTTGGACAATTCTGTGTGGGCTCATGTGGAGTCCAGTTTTGCACGTTGTGGGTCTTTGAGCGGAAATTCGAATCAGTTGGATTGCGACTCGGAAGACGATTATTTTAATACATAAGCGTTGGTTTTGGTGAAAGATGGGTGCAGGCATGTGCAGTCCATGCCCTGCCTCCACATGTAGCTGATGAGTTTACTTTTTGTCCACCCGCTGCTCATCTCCACAATTCACACTATGCTGAGTTACTTTGTCCAGAGTCGAACATGTGATACGAACAGTTGTCCTGAATCAAGTGGCGGCTATTGAAAGAATGAGATTCCACCTATGCTCGCCCTGAGGAGAACAAATCTAGATTCCTACTGAATGGGCGTGTGATAGAATTAGTTGCAACAATAGATGATAATTTGATGTATCTGATGCGTCGAACACATTGCCTGAGAGTCCCTTGTTTGGGATACCCTGCGATTGGAGTCATATACAGTAACACATATATATATATAAATATTATATATATATATTATATATGTATCTATTAAATATATATATATATATATCGCGGTCCCTAAGTCCACACTTTCCGTCAGAATCCGCTCCCACCTTGTCATCACCTTCTGCCTGAGGCGGTGTTTGGTGCAACTGATGGACCTTCCCCACATGTCAAATTAAATGGAGGGATCCTCCGCGAAGCATGCTGGTGTCTCCCAAAAGCCTAGCCTCAAAAGGAACCAAAAGGAACAGGTACAATCCAACATGGCTCAGGAGCACTTCATTTTCCTCATGTTTGAACAGGAGAACGTTTGACGATTCTTCGAATCGAACAGAGAACCCGTTTCATGTGCAACAAAAAAGACCCCTTCGGCCGCCCTTCGGCCCTTTGGATCGATGAGACATGTCACCCAACCAAAAGCGTCCGATCGCTCCGTTCGTAGCGATGCCCTTTGTTCCTAGTAGCGTCCTTGTTCCTAGTAGTAAGGCCAGGAGCTACTAGTAGCGTCCTTGCAACCTCACAAACACTGAGCCCCATCGAGGCCTTCTTGAAGATGCCGAAGCCAGAGAAGGCCTTGAGACGTGCCTCAGTGTTCTCTTTGCTTTGACACCTTGAGAATTGCTGATTCCTCTTGAAGCTGGCAAAATGCCGACAGGTCATTGGATACATGAAACATCATGAAACATGAGCTCATTTAGCCTGAGAGAACAGAACCAAAGCTTTGGCTTGAAGGTGAGGCTGCTCAAATGGTCACAAGCTTTGAAGGTTAGGCTTTCCTATCCACTCTTCATCAGTCTCTCAGTAGAAAACCCTTCTAGGCCCCAACCACCAGTGCAGATCCGGAAGCATCCAGCGCCGTGGCTGCCTCTCTCTGATAGGTCTGAGGGCTTGGTGATGAAACATGCACAATGTCGAAGCAGTCAAAGTAGAGAAGAAGAACGCTATGTTGCGTCCTTGCCCCTAGTAGCGATGCCCTTTGTTCATAGTAGCTTCTTGCTCCTAGTAGTAAGGCAAGGAGCCCCTAGTAGCGTCCTTGCTCCTATATAATCTGAGAAATCGATAAGGAGAACAAGACACTGCAAGTAGCTTTGGAATCAGCAGCTTCTTGAATGGCCCCATGAGGTCTTACAAAAGAAAGCAGGCTTCGTGGCTCCTACTCTGCCGTGGTGGTCGCAAGGTCGTGACCATTTTCCGCGTGCGCAGGAACTCACGTCGCCGTGACCGCTTGGGCGACTCTCGCAATCCTGGCGACTGGCTCTTGGACCTGAGTGGCTGCGAGACTTGGACTATTCAAAAAACAGAAATACGGTGCAGCTCCGCTCCAATCACCATCTATCAGCTACTCAGTTGTCAAGCAAAGGAATTCATACCGGTGCCCGGTATGGTGTCACAACTTTGATCTTCTTCTTGAAGGTTTCAGGGAGTCCCTTTTCAGTTTGTAATGTTGAGCATTGTTGAGCCATCAAGCCAAACCATGTTGCCGTGCCCCTCAGTGCCCCGCATCCGCCCCTCCGAGGCACTCCTCAAAGAAACGCTTCACCTCGTCCATGGAGCTCGCCACATGGAGGAACTTCTCCCGGAAGAGCGCCACGTTGCGCTGCAGCACGGCCTGGCTGAGCCGAGAAACGAGAAGGCGACGAGCCGCCGATGGTGACGATGGTGATGGTGTGGCAAAACGCGGCAAAAAAGGATGTGCTTCATACAGTGGTTTCAGATTAGATGGTACAAACCCCAGGATGCTTTTTAGATGCGTATCCATGTAAACCACTTTTGGGGGATTGCGCCATCTACTCGAATCTACTCTCAACACACTATGTACTCAGGCTGGGTCTGAGAATTTTAGAGAGGTCCCAAAAGTACGACACTAACACATGCAAAGACACTGGCAAGATGTCCGCTTAAGTAGGTCATCCATACATATTTAAGATGATTCAAAATCCCTTCTGACTGGAATGTAAACACTACCCTCATGGCCTCTGCCAGGCTAGAACTCCATGGTGATGGCCCACCCCATAGCAGTTGGTATCTTGTGCGCCGCCCCCGTAACAGTAACACCCCCTCAACATATTCCACCATTGGGCGCCTGAGCCACAAAACCTGTGACAACTTCAACCGGAGCCGGCAGGCAAGTGAACCTTTCGGAAACGGCTCACCTCCTTGCCCATCTCTGAAACTGATCCAATAATATGATATCCAATGTATCCCAGCTCTCATCCAACCCAGCTGTTCACCATCCTTCACCCCATTAGATCCTAATCAGGTCCCATCACTTCTGTCTTCATCTCTCTCCTCCTGCTTCATCTCCGCGGTCGCCACCATGGCACACTCGCGCTCGATGAGGGCACGGACCTCTGGCTCGCACAAGGAGGCGTCCAAGGCAGAGAGGCCCTGAGCCACTTCGCTGAAGTCTCAAAAGCGGCCAATCGAGGAGAATCTGAAAGTCTTAGTGTTGAACGTATTCAAGTTGAAGAGTCAATCGGTTGAAATACAGAATGAGTCCCACCTTCACCAAGGCCAATCCTCTTCGGCTGGGCACCAAGTAGCGCCCCGGCGCCCGTTTCGGCGGCGCTTTGCCACGCTGAGGGCCGAAGTGTGGGAGGATCGGCTGGCCGTCGCCGTCGTGGAGTTGAACATAGGCGCCTGGCATGGATTGGCAACGTGTGCTGTCAACGAATTGCAGAGTCTAGGCATTGCCAATATATATATATATATGTAGAAATACTATATCTATATTACCATATATATATACATACATTGTTTATTAATGTGTACATAGATAGAGAGAGTAACCGGTAGTTGGAAGGAAGCAAGAGGGGCAACTATGAAACAAACACAGCCCCAATGACGAGATGTTCTACGTTTTGCTTTGGGAAGCAGTTTGGAAGTCATCCTTGGATAGATCACCTGAACATGACCCACAAAACATCATGGAGCCCGCGTCAGTCTGCTATGCCTTTATAGAATGTCGGACCGCAACTGCAACAGCATTTGAAACCTCCCATATTTCTTGATGGACAAAGGTGAAGGGGTAAAACCTGGGGTAACGAAACCTCTTTACACGTTCAGTAATTAGGATATGTATATATATATATATCATGTGTAATACAAATTGTTTTTGACAAAATATATGTACACTCTATATGGACATACTCCAGGTGATATGTGTACTCCACGCAGTCTTGAGGGTTTGTTTCACCGATTCTCGCTAGGATTGACTCCTGAATGCTCGAATCTTCTTCCACAACCTCTGCGACTCGACAACCAGATTCTTTGCTTTAGGCAAAGATTGAAAGTCACGAGAAAGACAGTTTTGGAAAAATAATCAACATAGTAATTAATTCAAAACACCAGTTGAAAGGAATCTTCTTTCATCTCTGATCGAGTATTGCTACGTGAGCACATCTTTTGAATAAGTATGTCTCTAGAAAATGTCGGTCCCAGTCAAGGCACGGTCTTGGATGGTCTGAATATGCTGAGGGATCGATGCATCGGTTCCAATGCCATTCTGATCCATAAGCTCCACCAGCTCCGCTTCCGTCAACGGTTTCGGCGGCTCCGTCCAACTCTCCGCGAGCTGGAAACCCTTCAAGTGCACCTGCGGTGGTTGATGGTCCACACCGAACCAAAGAGGTAAATCATGGTAAATCCCTGCGCAGTGGACCACTAAGCTCAGGTAAGGCTCCAATTGTCTAATCAAACATGATCATACATGATCAAACATGGCTGGAATGACGCATACTGAGTAGTAGCTGGTAAGGGCTATGGGGGCACTGCACAGCAGTTGAGCGTAAGGTCAACATTCTTTACCAAAGTCCTCACCTTTCGGCCGTGAAGTTTCTTGAGGATGGAGCAGCGAGGATCATCTCGCCCCAAAGACAACCTCGGTCCACCGTCCCGTAGGGCGAAATGCTGGTAGGACTGTAGCAGACTGTGGGATGGATAGTTCACATTCTTGACCATGCAAGGTGGTTCTCACAACGCCTCGAACAACTGTTGTTCAAACTTTGAACAGTGTTTCTATATTTCTGTTTTAAAGGAGAGACGAAGCTAAGCGTCTGTGTGTGTGTGTTGTGTTTTACATTTACACCATGTTCAAACATTTTGGATCGGAAAGAGATCCAGTACCTTCAAAGTGACCTCTTTGGAGTCTGTAAGTGACCTCTTTATGAACTAAGTGACCTCAAACTGGGATCTCAAAAGGTCACTTTGAAGGTCCTGGATGTTCCAATGATTTTTAACAACGCAGCGCTTTCCGGTTGTTTTCGGCCTATGTTGATGTTTATTGTCATTGTCATCATGCTCTGTAATCTAGACAGGCACATAACATCTGCCTGTTGCGTCCTTTCTGAAAAGTAATGTAAACATGGCCCGCATGGAATATCTGGAATATGCCCGCATGGATGTGCAATACCATTGCCAAGTGGCCCCTCTCTTGAAAAGCAAGCTGGAGGGCTCAAAATCAGCATCAGGTGACACCCACTTAAGTAGTCTCTTTTTGCAGCGAATACCATTACAGTCACCTGTCTACACGATTACATATTGTTATATAGGCACACAGGTTGAGCGGCCACATTATTCTATACACTATGTTTTGCACTTAAACAATTCACGTGGCAATTTCCCAGTGTGTTCACACATAGTGTTAGTATTTATTATGTGCATGTGCATTAGTATATTTGCATTGGGCAGGTTTGTTACTGGGCAAAGAACTGCAAAATTGTGAATTCTGGCAGTGAAAGTCCAAAATTGCGCATTATAGCTCGGACAACCCATAGTAGTGACATCAGTCTTTGCAATGCAAGTGCAAATAATAGCAGGTTCAGCATTGGTATTCTGTGGCACTCATTTACGCAGTGTTTCTTGCATCATTGCACCATTGCATCCAGCAACCAACAAACCAGGGACAGCTACAACGCAGCGAACCAGAGCGCTTGCCCGCTGCCCAAATAAAAAACAACTCCTAAATCTTAATAGATCTTAGGCGCACTCATCAGCCGCATGCCAACACCAAGCTGGATTACCCTGATAGCGATGGCCTCCAACCTAATAGTGATGGCCTCCACCAAGCTGGATAGTCACTTGTGCTTTGCATCATGTGGAGATTCTAGCAAACTTGCTCGACACCTCGTGTTTGTGGCCTTTCGCTTGTCCGTCTGCCTCTCACACAGGGGAAAATGGAAGGTACTTGCCTTGTGTTTATGGCCTTTCGGTTGCTGGTCTGCTTCTCACCTACAAGAATGGTGCTCAGGAGAAATAACATGTTCATGTTACTAAGTCTCTCTCTCTCTCTCTCTGCCCACTTCAACTTCTCGACCCTTTTTTGAAGCTTGAACGTAAGTAATCTGACACGAAGGGCCTTTCAAAGCCACTCGCACAAACTAGTAATTAATGGCGTGGCTAAACCACACGCGCGCGCACACACTCTGACATTGGTTTGCAGTTAACTCAGTTCCCAGGTGGAAGGAAGGTGGAGAAGCGCAAAGTGAAAAGGTCAGCGAGAACAGTATGGTTTAACCTTGTTTGCAATTGCACTCGAAAACGATCGGACACTCAGCGCGGCTGCAAGTCTGCTGCAAGTCTGCGGTGGGTTTGGGGGTGGTAGCATGGAGAACCATGGAATCAAACAAAGCAAATTAGACAGCGTGGTCAAAAGTTTCGGTTGCAGGTGCACGAATGGACGTCTCCATTCGCTTCCCCTCCAGCGACTTAGCTTCGTTGGACAAAGTTCATCGCTGGAGGCCTTGCCCTCCTGCATTCAAAACTCTTAGTTACAGAGGTTGACACACACACGATGCCGCTTTGCGGCGCTCTCGCGGACGACCTGAATAGGCACCTACAAAGCCTTAGAAGCAAAAGAAAAACAGAAAGAGCAGCGCCAAGAGGGCAAGAGAGAAAGGTAGGAGTAGACAAAAGTGAATACTTAGCCCTTGACTGGGGTAGGGAAACGAGCCTCAAGAACAACCTAAAAAGCCTGAGAGAAAGCCCAAGAAACGACCAAAGGCGCACGAAGGAAAGTGGGGGGCAGGGAAGTGTATGTACATGTGTGTGTCCGTGTGTGTGTATGAATACTTAGCACTCTAGAATTACTGATTACTTAGCAGAAATGAATTAAGTGCAATAGTTAGGGAGCGGGACTTTAGTCTAAACCGCCCGGGTAGAGTAGACTAGAAAAGGGACAACAGAGGGAAAGGCACCGACACACAAGTGTGTCGAGTACCATTTCCCTCTGTTACCCTAATTAGTGGGTGGGAGGGGTTGGGGTGTTTGGGGTAGAAAACACGTCGGGGTTTATTCTCCGTGAAGCCCGGCGGCTTATGTTTCAGGCAATCCAGTGGTGAAACTAAAGCAGTTAAGAAAATGCAAGGTTTGGTGGAAACGGTTGAGGCAGTTACACGAGTTCCGGCATGAAAACGGCGCCTCCTTGCGGAGGATCACACCCAGCACCCAAGTGGGACGACTGAGCGAGTCACAATCTGACATTGGTTTGCAGTCACCTCAGTTCCCAGGTGGAAGGAAGGTGGAGAACCGCAAGGTGAAAAGGTCAGCGAGAACAGTATGGTTTAACCTTGTTTGCAATTGCACTCGAAAACGATCGGACACTCAGCGCGGCTGCAAGTCTGCTGCAAGTCTGCGGTGGGTTTGGGGGTGGTAGCATGAAGAACCATGGAATCAAACAAAGCAAATTAGACAGCGTGGTCAAAAGTTTCGGTTGCAGGTGCACGAATGGACGTCTCCATTCGCTTCCCCTCCAGCGACTTGGCTTCGTTGGACAAGGTTCATCGCTGGAGGCCTTGCCCCCCTGCATTCAAAACTCTTAGTTACAGAGGTACACACACACCGGGATAACGCTTTGCAAGCGCGCCACTCTCGGATCCGCCAGGGCATCGCTTGCAGCCAGCCAGAGGATGCCCCGAAGAGCCGTAGCAGCAGTTGGAATTGGAAACCTTCAATCTCCACTGTGGCCTCCAGAGCACGACCCAGCTCACTAGGGTTAAACCACAGTCCTCTTCCCAAAAGTTGTTCATTGCATCCAGCATCCGGTTCATGTTTTTATGGTTGTGTACTTGCTGGGTAAATTGATGCGCGTGCGTCCGTGTGCGTGTACCTATATTATCCCCACAATTGCGAGCTCACCCAAGTGGAAATGGGACAAACTGGTAGCCACAATGTGTTTCTGTGTTTTTCTTTTCTCCCGTGGACAGTATTTTAATCTATTTTAAGTGCACACACATGTATTTACTATATGTATTAAGGGTGGCACTGCGCGTAGTAATCTCCTACATGCCTTGAAATACTTTGCATCATATTCCATCCATGAAACAACAACATTGAATTTGCTACAATGGTGAACAATCACTTTGGCTAGATTAAAACGATTAAAACATCTGCCAATAAGCAATTCCAGTATGTTACCAAACATCTTCTCTGTGAGTTTCCCAGTGCTTCATTGTCTTCGGAAGCTCTAGCGACGTGTGGCGACTCTAGAAGGGTTCACGTCGGAAAATCCGCTGCCTCGTAGCGCTGGAGCTTCACATCAGCAAGCCAAGACCTGGGGTGTGGAGCTCTCACTTCTGGGAGAAAAACCGAGCCGCTGTGCTGAACTGAACACGTTTTTGCAAAAAAAAGACTGAAATCCCATGAAAGGATTCAGTTGCGTCATGGTTCTGTCAATCAATTGTCCGATCGTCCACCCACATTCCAGGTTCCAACCCAATTGTATCATTGCATAGGCCCCACCATGCATTTTCCTCAGCCTCTCACAGTTCTTCTTATCTGGCCAGCCCAGCTGTTCTGCAACCAACCAAGGCCGAGAAAAGAGACCCTGTTCACTGTGGTAGAGAGTTCATGCACCCTTTAGCTTGATTGTATTTATTCATGCGTATGGCTTTCAAAGGAAAACTCCCATCTCTCTGAACGACTCACCATCATAGCTTATATAGATGCTCTTGGAAGTTGGGCAAACAATGTGACTTAAAAGCCAATCCCACCAAAGAACAATCTCCAATGCGCTTGATAAATCCAACATGAACAGCTTTCCCACTCGCCAATCTTTAGGGGGAGAGGGACAGAAATAGATCTGCTGATCTGCAACATCTCCAAGTTGGGATCCAGTAACGCCACGAAATGCTGGCACACGTAGTCGTAGAGCCGCTTCTGCTGTCCGCTGACCTCTCCAGGCTCTGGTGTTCGCAAGGGGACGATGGGCGGATGATCTCCCACGTCCCGAGCTCCTTGGTCTTTGGCGAGGTTCTGCGGTGAGAGCTCTGAATCAAAGGTGAACACCAATAGCATCCCCCATTTTTGGCAGAACAGGGAGTGGGTCTTCAGATCTCCCAGAACCTTTGGGATATAATGGTGAGAAACAAACCACAAGCACAACCACAACAACAACAACAACATCAACAAGAATAACAATTAAAAGTCAGCTACTGACCATAATCATCCATAAGCAGGAGCTAGAATTTGCTCCCTCCAATCACCATGGTTGGTGAATGTAACCCCAAACCAACACCTCGACTTGATTGGGGATTCGGGATTACTTTGATCAATGCCATCCATATCTCCTCTGGTGCCAGGGGACCAAAACGCTCATAGACTCATCAAGTTGACCATTTACCATCATTTACCTCCGCGCTTCTCCGAGACACCTCTTTCAAAGATCCCTCTGTCTCGTCTCACCCAAGCGTCGGTAGCTCTGTTGGTGCGACTGGGCCGTCCAGGTCTTCAATGCCTGCGCGGCACCGACCAGCTTCAGCATGGTCAACGGGCGCAAGGAGGGCCGGGCATCAAAGGTCTCGTGGTACCGGGTGGTCTCCGTCCGCGGGTAGCTGATCAAACCCGAAGAGTAGAGGTCCTGGGCAAAAGTTTTGCAAGAAACCAACATAGTAGGAGCATTCTTGCTACTAGTAACAAGAAACTACTAGGGGCTCCTGGCCTTACTACTAGGAGCAAGGACGCTACTAGGGGCTCCTGGCATCGCTACTAGGAGCATTCTTACTACTAGTGTAAGTTTCCCTTTAAATCTAGGAACCACATCAATCATGTGACAAATTTATGAGTCAATTATGCACCGTCAAGCAAAAAAAGAGGGTCATGCGAAGCTTGTGCATACGATGCTGGTGAGCGAGCCATGAGGACTTCTGGTGAAGGACCGTTCTAGCTAGGAGCTCTCAGGTTTTGTGGCAACATGTGAGACATATCCTCTAAACATTCCCTGTTTTCAGGTCACTTGGAAGGCCATCTCTTTGACATGGTCCTCGGCCACTTTCATCGCCTGCTTGGGGCCCAGGTTTAAAGCATTGCTGGCTGCTCGCAGCAGCTGCACAGTGTTCAAGCCCAATGGTCGTGGCAACATCTCCTGATTTCAAAGAGCTTCTCAAGGAGCATGACCACGGGTTGGGCCTGTCTTCTGACAATTTAAAGGACACATCGGTACATCAACATCAGTTTTGCAGAAGGGATTGAGTGAACCATATTGTGGATCACATATTATTAGCTACTAGGAACCCGGGCATCGCTACTAGGAACAAGGACGCTACTA
>CAXAMN010009091.1:204621-220300 GCA_963970005.1 Durusdinium trenchii | reverse complement strand
CTACTAGGAACCCGGGCATCGCTACTAGGAACAAGGACGCTGCACGTGTTTGGTTCATGTGAACAAGTCCTTTGGGATGTTCAAATGTGTTGAGTCATGGCAACCTGTGCCAATCAGGGATATTGGGTTCTAGATCTTGGCCTATGACTGTGGCGGCCTATGCCGATGTCTACATCGCAGCTTCTGTTTGTTCCCTTCTGCTCGCAGTTGAACCAAAAAGGGGAATAGACAACCTCCTTTCAATCATCACTGTCATGGAAGATTCATTCTGATCGTCATGTCACCAACCTCTTCTTCGGAATTCTTTGAACTATATATTATATTAGATTATATATCACCCACTCATCGGACGGTCTGTCAACCGCGACGACGACATGCCAGATGCTCTGATCTGGGCATGTAAAGAAAACCCCCTGTGCAAGGCCTCAGCCAGAACGAAATGGAACGCGCCACGATTCAATCGTGCGCCCCGAACCATTGCACAGAATTTGTGCAAAGTGAAAATGTGCATCAGCATGCATGAACGGAACTGCATTTACAATAGCGCTTTGTGGCAGCACTCGACCACATGATTTGACATGGGTCGCGGAGAAGCAACCTGGACAGAGCTGTACATTCTGATCTTTGAACAGAAATTGAAAAGCCTGTCTCAAAAGACACACGTGACCGAGTGCATCGTAAGGACGCTGTAATCGCCCTGGAGCCTATGGCCTTGAAAGTGAAAGAGAGCAGCCAACTCGCAAAAGGCAATGGCGCAACCTTCCTCATGTCGCCATTGCAGTTGGCGGGCAAAGCAACAAATCGTGTGCCAGTCAGCCTTTGCGTGTCGCCAGCGGTCAGGAACCTTCAAATCAAGTGCAATCTTGGGCTTCCAGGGGAAGGCCCTTTTTGGTTCGTCCCACAGCCAGTTCGGAAACATTCTCTTCGCAGTAGGGAGGTCGAGGATGTCGTTTGTGGACGACCTTTCTGGCTCCTCTTCATGTACTGCGTGGGTGTCCAAATGACAGTGTAATTTGACCAGCCACTCTTGATATAGGGTGGAAGCCGCCTGTACCACTGGGATCATGTCCGGTTTGACGGGAGAGATGCGGAGTGCACAGCTCTTGGCAGCTCTGTCAGCTCTTCTGTTTAGTCGGACATGTTCAACGGTCGTATTGACACCAGCAACTACCACAGGGTCCAAGAGTTCATCCGGAGTATCTTCGCAGACGTGTGCCGGTATCCAAGAAACAGTTAACGGGTTGGAACAGTCGTGCTGGCGTTGTGAGAGAACAGTTTGAATTGCATGCCACCAATCCAAACATTTCCAATGCTGTTTCACGTGTCCCGTGGTGATCAGGAAGTTGACATTGCGAACTACGGACCTGTTGTCACAGACGATTTGAATCGCTGCTGAGGCCTGGCTGAAGGCGATCCACACCGCCCACAGTTCCGCCACGTAACTTGACAATCCCCAGCGCTGCACACGGCCTGTGAAAGTCACAGTACCTGCTTTATTAACAACGGCGAATGCAGCTGTCGTCAGCCAGAAGGAGGTAGACCACATAACTGAGCCGTCTGTCCATGCCTCAGTGGGTTCAGACGATGGATCAAAAGCACGGGCGTCACCGGGTTTGGCAATGGCCTGCTGGAGACGAAACTGAGTGAGCCGGAAAGGGTGCTCAACCAGACCTAACATTGGGAAGTTATTACCCAATTCGTGAAGGACTGGTTTCCTTGTGAGGCTGTGATAGGCATCACAAAAGAAAACTAGATGCTCAAGCGACTCTTTGGACTGCCCACAAAACCTACAATTGTCATTCTGGGACCAACCCGCGGCAAACAAGCGATCTTTGGTGATGGTGCATCCTACCATCATGGATTCACAGTGTGCCATAGCCGATGGGCCGCTGGGCGTTTGGAAAGTTGGCTTCCTAAGGAAAAGAGTGGAGGCGTGAAAATCAAGCAAACCTCCGAAACCAATTAAATCTTTCCGTGTGGCTTTGGTAGCCCATTCATAAGCCTTTTGTCGAGCGACCTGCTGCAACGTTTGGGCTACGTCGTGGGCAGTGGCATGCCCGAGAATCAGGGCAGCTGAGTCATGGTACCGAATGCCAGGGTGGCTTGTCATGGACAGTCCCATTGTCTGGCAAGCTGAGGCGAACCGTGCCAACACTGAATGTTTCTGACTCTGTCTCGAGGGCCAGAGGGCTATCAGTTGTTGGACGGCTAGCGGACTCTGGTGGCAGAACCGAAAAAGGTCCAAGATGCTGCAGTAGGCCTGGGCAAGCACGGGATCCGTACGGTGGGGGCGGCTATGAAACAGTTGTACCAGCCACTTTGACCGGGCCATGGGTCGACCCTGCCACAAGGCCTTGAGAACAGCACTTTGAGTTTTCCGCATTGACACTTTCGGAATCCTAGACACATGAGCACCATAAGTGATGGTGGGAATCGCTTTAGCCCCAATAAGAAAGGACTTAACTGGCATGGATAAAGGGAGGGCACCTATGCATTCAATTGTATGGCACACCTTAGCCAATGTGGCCTCCGGAAAATTGCAGTCATCTCTCTGGGAAGTGTAAACCCTTACCCCAAGTGCCTCGAAAGAGAGCGTCATCTGCATCTCTGGGAAGGTCTGTTGTACGACTTTGCGGCCGGCTGTCGTGGTGCTCCAAATGACCGACTTGCTATCATTTAGCTTTTGACCACTCAAAGTGTCCCACAGCTTGGTGATCTGAATCGCCTGATCGAGAATGGAAGCGTGAATCAGTCTACACCACAAGTAGGCGTCATCCACATATGCCTTCATCGTCACCTCAGGCAGGTGTTCCAAAAGGTGCACTCAGACTTTGGTTTGCACGTTGACTGCAATGAGTGACAGTGGAGCAACCTTGTGCCACCCCGTTGGAGCTGGTGGTTGAAGTGGGATTGACCCAACCTTTATAGCTAATGCGTCGGTGCAGTCCCTTGTACATTTTGGTGAAGAAGTTGACAAACCCCTTCGGGAGGCCAAAAGCGAGAAACAAAGCGCTTGTATGAGCCGGAATAATCCTATCGAAACATTTGGCTTTAAATCAAGCTTCATACCTATTAAACTCTGATTCCGAGTAATGGCCTGGTCAATATCAAGTCGAAGAACAGTGTGAAGCATCGGCATTGTCCTGCCCCTGATGCCTCCGACAATGCAGGGGGGCATTGTGCGATGCTGCCAGGACTGCAACTGGTCATACCGTGCACCAGTGTAAGCAAGGATCAAAGCAGGAAGGATCGTGATGACCCTGTTGTTCATGGCGTGGGAAGGACCTGGTTTGTGGAAAATGACTTGCTTGGTGCATGTCAACATCTTGGGGAGATCCGTACCGAATTGGTCTTCGGCCCACTCAAAGAAGCTAACAACCGGGACAAAGGCTTCAATGGGAAGGGCCTGTAGTTCTTGTGTCCTCCATCCATCGAGTCCGGGTGCGGCATGTGGTATCCGTTTTTGGATTGTACGGAAAAGGGCCTTGGCATCAATTGGAGGAAGGGTGGCCTCATGTGTGTGGTGCTGAACATAAGGCCAGATTGTTTCTAACATCTTCAGAGGATGAGCATGCTCCGTGTTGACCCCATATACGGAGTCCCACTTGTCGTTGAGACAGGTCAAAACCTGATCCGGTTGATAGATGATGTTGCCACTATCATCTTGGATGAGATTAGGGGGTTCGTCAACGAGTTTATTCCGAAGATGTTGAAACACATAGTTGCAGCCAGTTTGGGCTGATTGCTGAATACGGTTTTTCCAGCGGCTGATTCTCGAGCTCTTGACGGCTTTGGCATGTTCCTGAATGGCATGGACTACCCAAACCTTGGCTTGTTGAATATGGACCAGGGTAACCTGGGAGAGTGGGGGCCACCCCACCGGTGCACTAGCCTCCGTAAGGCCATGGGCCACCTTGGAGCAAGTCTGGCGGAAGACAAACCAATCATGATCACTTCTCGAGCCCCTTGAACGGCGGACAAACAACTCATCAAGCCGAGATTGGAGTTTGAAAAGGAGTGAACTGAATCTCGTTGCAGCACAGTGATTGGAGTGCTGTGCCGGACAAAATTGCCTTCGGACAAACTTGGGTGGCTCAGCTCTTGTGTGGGGCCCATCACCCCAGGTAGCCCCCTGGTTAAGAAGCATTTGAATGCAAAACCGGTTGACAAGCGACCACTTCTGATCAGGATCGTGCGTTTGGTTAGGTTAAAACCAGGTTTCCAATATGTTTCCCATTCAGGAGAGACGGGATCCGGACTGTCTTCAGCACCACAAGACTTCTTGGGTTGGCATTCTTTTGGGATGCCACTAAATTCAAAAGGAGCGGCCTTGAACAGGGTAAAGCCAACCTGTGACAGGACTTCCCAGTTGAAGGAGCAACGAATGGGTCTGTGTTGCCGCCCAAGAGTTGGAACAACTTCACATGAGTGCAAAGCAAGAAAAGCCTGTTGGTTCAAAAGAACTGCGTCGATGGAGGAGCAAGCATCACCCGGTCCACTAAAGAGGCTATCCCTGGAGTAAGTGAGTGGGCGAACAATGTCCCCCTGATCATCCACAATGTTCAAGGGGTCCTGCCAGTTATGGAAATGAATGGCGTCCGAAATTGCCGGATAGGACAAAGGGTTGGCCTGAAGGTCCCCTGCAATGATGACAGGGATGGAGCCGAATTGGGACATGAAAACAAAAAGGTCACGGAAAAGGGTGTTGTTCTCGGCATGGGCTTGGTTGTCCTGTGACGCCCCCGTAGTGGCATAAACGGAACAAATCAAGGCCTTCCTTCGAGGTTGAATTTGAACCCAGGCACAAACAACTCTTTTGGAGGCGAAGAGTCCGGGGTACAGACCGGTTTGATCACGGCGGGGGTCGAAAGGGCAAGTAGCCTCACGAGGACCGAGGACCGCCACACCCCCACACGGAGTCTGTGCTTTTCCCGTCCTTTGTATGAACCCAGGCAAGAGCTGACCAAAAACAGGTTCGAAACCAGCGTGATTGGCAGTAATGGTGGCAGTCTTGATATTGTTTTTGCCAACACGAGTCTCTTGCAGGCATGTGATATGGGAGTCCCAAGCGGACCAATCAGTGTTGGTTTGAAGAGAACCCACGTTATTGGATGTCAAAATCATGCGAGAAGGCAAAGGTCCCTCCCCGGGGTACCCTAAGGTCTGATCGAAAGAGAGGTGGCCAAAATGGCTGGAAGCTATACAAGATCCTCTAAAGATGACCAGGAAAGGCAGTTCCAAAATGACGGCGGTTGCACAAAAATATCGATGACACACTCCCTTGGGGAAGTCAGGCCGAGATCTTTTTCTACCGAGCGTTGTGAGTGGCAAGTTACCACTGCGTGACTGGGCTTGAGGCGTTCGAATTGGATCGTCTCCTACAAAGTGCCGCATCTCTGGATCACCCCCTTGGCACGAACCGACAAAGTGTGCCCACACAAGGAAAGAGAACGAAGTCCATCGGAAAATCCAAAAGATCATATGGACGCCAGCACAGCGGAGGAGGCGGAAGTCAAAAAGAGCAGAGGTGGTTGCACCTGCTGCATGAAAAGGAGACATGGAGAAGGCTCTGCAAGTCCAAGACAGCAAAGTCCAAAATCCACAAAGGATTATGACGTAAAATAGCAGATAAGACAGGGGCCTCTTAAGCTCGCTTAAAGCTCGCCCAAAACTCGTTTTCAAGCTCGCTTAAAGCTCGCTTGTGCTGCGCTGATGTCCAATGGAAGCTCAAGAGTCAACAGGAAAGTCCAAAGCAAATTCAACTGATCATTAAAAAGTTCAAGCAAAACTCAGGGAAAGCTCGCGCAAAAGTAGTTTCCCGTGGCGTGAGCGTCGTGGTGAGTTCGGTGCTAGTTTTTGTCTAGTTTTCTTCTACCAAAGCTCGTCAAAAGCTCGTCAAAAGCTCGCGCAAAGCTCGCCCAAAACTCGCTGAGCGGGCGCTTCCCTGGTTCCCCTAGCTCCTTGAGTTTCGCTTGAGCTTTCCTTTGAACCTGTGAGTTTTGCTTGGACTTTGCCTTGAACTTTTGAGTTTTGCTTGGACTTGCCTGGTGAGAGGTGAGTTTTGGTTGGACTTTTGAATGAGTTTGGACTTTTTTTAAATTTTATTTTTAAGTTATAGACCCCCTTGTCTTATCTAGCTATTTTACATCATAAACAAAGGAGAGCAGCGACCCAAGAAAAGTCACCCTCCAGCCGAGGCGCATGGTGAGCAAAAGCAAGCCTGTGGGGGCCGACATACACCGCTAATGGCAGGAGGTGAGGGCAGAGGGCCACTGCCGCTGACTGTCACGACTGCTTTGGGTGTTTGGGAGGAGGCGTTTCGCCTGATGTCTCCCGCCCACGTGTGTGGTTGGCAGCCAGGATTTGGCGTAGGCTGTCAGCAATGTGGTCGAATTTGGATTCGACACGGTTCTCGAAAGAGCATTGGCGCTTTTCCAAGATGTCAAAGCGCGCTTCCAGCTTGCCTAGCCTTTCATCATCTTGTTGCGGTGCTTGGGCAAGTGTGGCATGCGGTGACCACGAAGTGGTGCTGGTGGGATGGCTTTTGGCTGCCCGTGGTTTCTGTTTGCCCTTAGCCTGTCCCTTGGCTGCATTGTTGCCAGAGGTGATCTGCTGAAGAAGGATCTCACAAGTAGCTCCATCGGCGTCGACCGTGAATCTGGTGATGGATGGAAGCGTCTCTGAAGTCAAGATCCAGGTGCGCACTCCTGCAGCTCGGAAAGTCCGTGTAGGGACTGTGGCAACTCCCGTGGCTTCCAGCATCGATTTCACCACGCTGGATGGATCGGTTCCAGCAGGCCATCCTGATGTCTGAAAGGTCAGTCTGGGCACCACATGGCGATTCTCGTCTGTGAGCCTGCTGTCGCTGGGGAGGAGCGCCCTCCGTGCTTCAGCGATGTGCTTAGTCCAAATCCTGAGAGCTAGGCCTCTGCGAGTGACGACAAGGCCAGCCGCTCCTTGAATGCCCTTGGTTGTGATACGCATCTCTGCAAAGGCTTGCTGGGTGACATCCCAGAACCTGGGCAGGACTGTGGTGTCACCAGGCTCCTTGGTGTGCTCGATGAAGTCCCTGGTCAGGAGGGCTGTCTGGCCCGAGGTCTCCAAAAGGCTGGTGCGAGCAGAGTACGGTGCCTTCAGCATGCGCTGTAGCTGTTGGTCCTGCTTTGCTGCTCCGGGGTGCCTTGAGGTACGGAGCCCATAGAAGGTGAGGGCATTTTCCAGGATGGGATGCAGTGTCATGATCTGCTGGCGAAAACTCTGAAGTGGGTGCTCCTTCAATTTCTCGAACTCTGCCTTTGGGAGGAGTCGAGAATCGAACTCCAGGACCAACTCGGCTATGGCAGCGGTTTGGAGCTTGAGCTTTGGTGCTGGCAATTTGTAAGAAACCTTGCCTTTGGCAACAAGCACGAGTGCCAATCTTTTGTATGCGGTTTTCGATGTGGGGTCCTCTGCCGTGATTTCATATGGCCCCTCGACGGACTGGTAGATGTTCGCTGGTTTGGACCCGTCGACCGTTGGCAAGAGCAGAGCCAGGTCGAGTTTGTCGGCTGCCTTGCAAAGTTCTGAAGCGTGTTGTTTGGTCGTCAGGATGACTCCAGCTCGTGCTTGTGACACCTGCAACCTGTCGGTTTGTGTCATGGGAGAGCCGTCTGTGCCCTGGAATGGGATGGGGGATTGCAGGATCAAATCTTCCCATCGTGCTTGAGACACCTTGGCAGGCTTCTTGGACCAGGGGTCCTGGAGCCACAGGGGGTCCTGCTTCTCACTGGGGGCTGCCGCTGCGGGCTGGCTGGGGCTGGATTTGTGCTGGGGGCTGGTATCCATGTCAGATGCCGCACCAGCGGCGGTGGTGTACTCTGGGAACTGGTTCCTGTGAACTCGCAGGAGAAGCCATCTCCTGAGAACCTGGGCGAGGACCTGCAGTCAAGCGCTTGCTCCTGTCTGCGTCCAGGAGTGGCAGCCACGGTTCCAGATTGCTTGCAGGCGGTCATAGTGCGGCGACGCACGAAGCTCCGCTTCCTGACACCTTGACAGGGAAGGAAGGCCAATGGCCAGTCGATCATAGAGCTCGGCAATGACCTGGTGCCCACACATGCCCTGAATGACTGCTTGGGATCGGCAGTGGAGAATGAATTAATTGACCACCATTGAAACCAAGTGCCGTGCGTAGGTGTTGGATCAACGGAAGGAGCCTGCCTGCTGTTTGAGGAGGAGATGTGAGGTAGAACAGTGCTTGTCCATTGCTTTTGTAACACTCGGCATGGAACCAGTGATTGTTGTCCTGGATAATCCAGTGGATGTGCTGGTATGCCTGGAGTGTCGGGGCCGGTGCATTGAGGTATGTCAACTCCTCAGTGATTGCGTCCCAAGTCGCGATTGGGCAAATCAACATGTCAGGCAGGAGTGATCTGGGTCTTTGCCTGCACTGGAATGCGGAGCAAAGCTCCCAGTAGCCCGTATCCCACTGCTGTGGAGGTGAATGTCAATGTGGATCTCACCTTGTTGCTTTTGCTGTGGTTGTGCACCAAGGTAATTGGTCGCACTGGTGTGACGGATGACATGAATCCACTCGTCCTGCTGAAAGATGATAGCATTGTGTGCAGTGAGTCTGTCCTGCCAGCAGGATCGCAAGAGGCCCTGAATGTCAAGTTGCCAAGGCAGAATAGCATGGAGGCCAAAGAGCACTGTAAGCAGAGCATGGGGCACTGCGATGGCGTTTCCCACGATGTGGAAAGCTTCGCCCAGCTTAGCCGGGATGGTTTGGTCTTCCGTTGCTCCGAGAAGTGTGATGAAAGTGGCTGGATCAAAGAAAGCGAAACCACCTGGGAGCATTTGTAAGCAGGCATAAATGCCCTTGGAAGCCAAGTGCTTGCTGCTGAGGTTGTGCTGCTCAGAGTAAGCCGCACAAAGAGTGGGCATTGGATCAGTTTCAGCAGGGAGCCGAGCCAAAAAGCACTTGTTGAGGTGTGGGAGAAGGTCCCAAGCACCTTCGTTTGGCTGGTGGCAAGAGAGCGGCATCAGCATAGAAGGTCTTCTCGGAGTCACTCAGGATCATCTGATTGAGCCAAGTCCTGGGCAGGTGAAAACGATATGCGTCATCAGTCCACCCTGGTCTGGGTGAAATGGAAGGGACAATGGCAAAATCGAAGAGCTGGGCTTTAATGTCGGCTCGAACCCACACAGCCAGCCATCGGCTGCGAGTGTGAGGGGACAGGAGATGCAATGGCACAATCTTATTCCAAACTTGCTTAAAACCCATGGTCACAGCAAGTTGCATGACCACGGAAGCATGTGGATGGCTAGCGAACTCGTCAGCGCATTCTGCGAAAATGGCGATCGGCTGGCAGCAAAGGCCCAGTTGCAATCCGTCGATGAAAGCCATGCCATTGTCCGATTCGAGTCCGCGTCCAACACCTCCCTTAGACCAACTCTGGCATGGAGGACTCATGGTTTGTGCAGCGTTGACTTGAGACTGGCAAAGATTTACCAGTGACAGGTCTCCAACCATACCCTTCATCTGGATGTGGTCACATGGGTTCCAGCTCCCAAAAGGAGGGACAGGGCAGACCAACGATGGTTCACCGAAATGAGCCTCCCACACCGAACTGACCTCGGTTGCAGCATCCACGGAGACCTGTTGGCCGAGCACGAAATTGGTGCCCGACTTTCCCAACCATTGAACAGCTTGTTTCCACCCAGAAAAAGCTCCGGCGAACTGGTGAAGAAAGCTCCACGCCATGTCCGGGACAAATTCTGGTCGAATACCTAGGGCAACCCCCTCACTGAACTCCAGCATGTCCTTAGTGCAGTTCACAACAAGGCCCACGCAGGTGAAGTGAGCTCCAGTGAACAGATTGATCGGTCTATCACCCAAACGCGGAAGACGCAGCTTGGAGATGTAATCGTCACCTGAGTCCACAAAGCCCTGACCCGGTACGAAGCGGAAAAGCCGAGCAACCACTTCATCACCTTGTATATCGAGGGCCTCAGCCGACAACAATGTCCTGTCACCAAGGGCAATGCTCCAGCTAGGAGAGTGCAGTGCCTCTGACAGGTCACGAAGTCGGGGCCCAAAGGGGGCGGAGATCGAAGCCAGCTTCGCGCTATCCATGGCACAGGACCTAAGGGGAAACACGAAGTTCAAAGGTACCGCACCTAGGCCAGGACACGGGGTGCGTATCCCTTGTGGACACCACCCTGGATTCACGGGAATCCCAAAGTGGCCACGGAGGGGCCGATCCCCACCAGCCGCAGGCCTTTGGAGCCAGACAGCTCTATATTATATATATATATATTATATATATATATATATATTGAGCTTGGCAGCTTGGCATACATTTTGAATCATTTTGAATGGCCTTGCACTCCCATATTTCAGCGGGGCACCATCTCTTCGAACCTCATTTAATGTCTAGAGTCAGTGGCAATATACGTTTCAACCCACCTTCATTGAAGGCATTCGTGCCATCATTCAGCTTTCTGCATGTCGTGGCCGCTTGTGGCTTCCGGTCCCGCCTGCTCCGACCTCCCACGACCGCCCATCACTCGGCCGTCCTCCTTCACTGCGAGCTGCAGCTCAGCGGAGTTAGCATCTGTCAGGGCCCGCCGGAGCGCTTGGGCTTCGGCGGGGTCCTCTTAAAATCACATTTTGGGACGCCAAATGACATGGAAGTGAATAACAGAAGTGAATAACATTGAATAACAGGAACTCAAAGATTTGGTCAAGGCCATGAATGCGAGTCATTCATTCGGCCAGTCGAGTCACGTATTGTGAGAGACACTTAAATCTGCAGCGTGTTTGCTGATGATATCTGCGGGTTAATTTGAAGGTCATCGGGAGTACCACTAAAAAAACATCAGATCACAACTCTGCTTTGAGTCTAAATCAGCATTGAGCATTGCATCCTTTGACTACAATACTTTGCAACCCGTCCCAACACCCCTCCATCCAATCTTTCTTCCGTCCTGGGTTTCACCACCGGTCCATTCAAAGTGCAAAGTGCGAGTCTTCGCGCTGGTCGCGAGCTCCAGCGTCGGGCGCCAGATCTTTTTTGGGCGAAAGGCGTCAATCTCATCTTGTCGTTGGACACAGAATCCCAAGGCCGGTGTTTGGCAGGGGCCATACCTCGAGAAGGACATGCTGCGCAAAAAATGAGCGCTTGATCCAAGAACATCAGGACACTGTGGTAAGAGGTGCCTCTTTTATGTTGCTTCTGGGCGGCCTACTAGATCAGCTCATCGGCATCTTTGTGGCTTGAGAAGGTTGGGAGTCCCGTTGCAAGACAGGAAGGCGGTGCTGAATCAATCTAGGCCGGAGCGGCACCCCAATGGGTCACAGCTTTTGTGAAGTGACAATACCAAGTCAGGAGGTGAGATTCAATCACCTAAAAAAAGGACCTCCAGCTCAGGCATGCAATGCAACACACTGTTCTTTTTCTGCAAAGCTTAAAGAACTACTAGTTACTAATGTAATGATAATATAATGATAATGACTCTGAACTCAACGGTGCCAAAGCATACTGTGCTTCCCAAAGAACATTCTGAAATCATGCCAGCGGACGTGATGGAGGGCTTGAGACCTTTCCCTCGTCTGGCCAGGGGTGTGTTTCGCAAATGTCGCGTCAGCAGGCGACTGAAAGCAATTCCTGCATGTGGCTGCAAAAATCGATGAACGACCAATGAATGAAAAACCTTCCAGCAATGGCTGCCCATTGCGGTTGCACAAGCTTTGGAGGTGAAAAGGCCGCTGGCAAAAACTCATCTTTTCCCGAAGTAGCAGTTTCCCCTTGCCTCTGGAAGGGCAACAACCTCGTTACCTAGTTGGTACCCCTTGAGTCCCAAGCGGGTCCTACACGTAAGTCGAGCTCTTGCCGTGTATCCACTCCCATGGCAATATCTGCATTGGGCCGCCCCAGAGCTTGAAAGGAGGCACTCACCTGGACCAAGGCAACACGCTTTGGAGCGCCGGAGTGGTTTGTGCTCTGTGAGCAGGCAACATGTGGGAACATCCAATAAGACAAAATAAGAAACACCTGCCTGTAAGTTACTTTTAGCGATAACAGTTTATATTGACATATTTTTGTTTGTCCGAAATAGTAGTAGCAATATTAGCAACACATGTCAACAATAGAAAACAACAGAGAACGCATGTCTGATTGATACAATACAACCAAAACAATTCATGCACAACCAACATTGTAAATACATGTCTTCATGCAAAACCTGGAGTCTATATAATATCAACACCTCAACCGTGACATTCAACGTTTGTGAACCCCTTTCACCTCATCCTTTGTGAGGGCCGAGAAAATCGCACGATGGATCTTTGTCTCATCGAAGAACTCCTTGCAAAGCGCGATGACTTCGAAGCCGATGTTCTCACCTTCGCGATCCTCAAAATTCTGAGACTTGAGGCGATTGGACAATTCTACCCGGAAACTAGCGGACAGAGTCACACAATTATTGCCCTTCACATGAGGTGTTTAGTTGACTTGTAGCTGCACAACGGCACAAAGACATGTTTGTTCTGCTCTGTTTCCAAGTAACAAAATTAGTTGCAGGCTTAGCATTGCTCCTGTGGACACTAGCCAACACTGGCCTTATCATGGTTTGGCAAACGGCTGCAATGTTGCAATAAACTTGAACAGAAAAACGCAACACAGCATCCGGATGAGGCATTCACAAATGACTGCCAGGAAGCCCAGAAACCAAACTATATACTTCAGACCTGCACCTAAAGACACCCGAAAGCTGACCTGTTTCAGTCATTTCTGTTGCTCAACTCACTGGACGAGCATCAGCATCCAACCAAAGGCACAGCTGCGATGAGTCTTTGGCTAAGTCCTCGCAGGGGGAGGACTAAATTAAGCCCAAAGGATTCACCAACGTATGATCCCGCAACGCCCCCAGAAGGATGCTAGATATCCACTCAGGATCAACTAAGTATAGTAATCGGCCGTGAAGAACCGAAAGCTCAACTACAGCGAGAAGCTGCCGAGCACTTTTCAGAATTTAGGTTGATTGAAATGGTTTGCCCAAATGGAAATAAAGAAAATCCAAGCACACAACCAGCCAAAGAGGTCGGTCTAGTGATGCTCCTCTTTCTGGCTGGTTCCAAGCAGGGATGGTCTCTTCCCCAAACATGTAGTTTTCGATCCATGGACCTTCTGGAACTCATCAATCTGATGCCAGTAGAAGCCATGTCATAAACACCAGGAGGTGAACCACCAGCCTCACCACACACACGCACCAAACCTACAGGCTCCCGGCCTTCAAGTGCTCTCCCACGCGCACCTTGCGCGCGCTCTCTGTGAAGACCTTCACCACTGGAGCGGAGTAAACCTCCACCAAATCCTCAGGTGAAAACCAATGTTGTCTATGTTCTTTGATGAGTGTAGAGGCGATTTGCCCACAATTTGGGCATGCGTGAACCTGGGGAGTCCTTCCTCACCGGACCTGTTTTTGCAAGTCGCAATTTCTCAGGCCAATGTCATCCATAGCGGTCGCCATGGGGATATCAGGCTGCTATTCACCTCCCACTGACATCAGAAGTATTGGGTATGTTCGGCTACAAACACCATTTGATTCATTCAACTCGCAAACTGGATGCAGTGCATATGCTGTCATTGGCACTTGTGGTGCGTAGGAAGAGTTCTTCATTGTATGTCAATGTATTTGGTCAGCCAGCGCCGAAGAAGGACTTGATATCTTGATATTCTGGCTTCTGGAGGGGCAAGGACAAGGACCCGGACCATGTGTATATACATGTGTAATGGTATTGGTGCTGTAATTGCTACACATACAAGTACTGCACAAGATTCCGATAGATTCCACTCATAGCCACTGTGCAGCCAGAAATCATTGGAGAGTTGTCCATCGAACTCCAGCTGAAAAATGTGCCCAATGACCGAAGTCATTGTGATCACGCTCCGCTGCCCTGTGGGGGGAAACACCTCAGCCACGTGACCATGTGGTTCACGTCTGGTTTCGAGGACTGTGTGAGGGTGCATCGGGGAGTATAGAAAACAATGCCTTGGAGTGTCCGCCCATACACCTATCCTCCACTAGAACCCAGTATGGGTGGTGAGATAAGTATGACAAACTGAGCGGCGATTACTTTGACTGGTAGAGAACACTCTGCGAGTGCCTTGACAACAAGAACAATTGCAGGCTGGTCAATTTGATCAACCATGGATAATTGTTGTAGGCCAGGCTGAAGACCTGTGGGTGCCTTGGCCAAATAGGAACCCGATAAACCAATGAACTGTAATGCAACTTTCAATGAAAGGGATGATCCCGCGACATCCCACGTCTCACCTTCCTTTCAGTTGCTGCACACCCTCCAATCACACCGTTAGATGATGCCATAAAAGATCAACCAATTGACTCAATTGACAACTATTTTCGTAGATACTGTGGGCCGGTCATATCCATGTGCCATTACAAACACTTGTTGCATGTACTTTCGAGAATCAACATGTCTACATATCGCCCCAAACGTCACCGGCTTGGTATTGGGAACACTATCTTCCAGACGATCCTTTGGTCCAAGTGTCGGGTGGGGAGAGTGCCGGACACTTGGACAAGCTCTCTGGGAACCATGGACATCCACTCAAATTGTTACTAATTAGGTTGGAGGCCATTGCTAGTAGGTTGGAGGCCATGGACATCCACTCAATTTGACCACACCAGGCAAGAACGGGGTTTACGCGCCTGGGATCAAAGGCTGCACCATTCTTTTCGGGTCAGGTCACAGCTTCGTCAAACCATCTCAGACTCCCACCATTTCAGCTTTCTCTGCGATCTTTTTCAACCAGCCGGGCCACTGCCACGAACTCCAGCACTGGGCAGGCGGCAGCCAAGCCCCGGCGCTCGCGCACGCGGTCGCCCCGGCCTTCTCCACACAAACATTCGGCCACCAGGCGCGCCACGCTGGGCTTTTCCGCAACCATGAGGACCTTCCATGAAACTGTCGGGGGGCAGGTGGAACCATTAAATCATCCAGAACAAACCGATTGGGTCTTGCACAAAGCTACCTGGGTGAGCCCCACAGAATAGATTGCGCCTGCGGCAAACCTTCTCTCCAACGATCTCGATCCTCTTGCTGCTTCGCATACACCTCAAGCAAGCTACAGCTACGAATCACATGACTGCTAAACCTCAAGCTGGAAGGACCACTGGGTGGCCACCACCAGGCCTCGGGATGCTGGGCCAAGTAGGAGAAGTAGGCCTCACCAAGGTCGAACTGTTGAGGTGTCTTGGACAATAATAATGGATCTGTATTTTGTATCTTGTTGATTGTAGGGGATATTTTTGATTGTACGGTGACAAGTCTCTTGCAGGATTGAATTGAATCCCTTGAGCAAAACTCGCTCAAGTAGGCAAAGGGCATCTGCCCATATCCTTTCTTGTGGACCATCTTCTATCTGTACTGTAGATATCTTCAACAAACAATGTACAATCTCACCAACTTCTAGTCTACTACCCTGAGAACACACACACACACATATATATATATATATCAAAGCATCAACGAGCCTCCATTTGCACCGTGCGAACCTCGGGCTCCTCTCAACCTCCGCGCCTTGGGATCCTTCTTCTTCAACCCCCAGGCCATCTCCGTGGTGCCCGCAGCGCCCTCGGCAGCGCCCTCGGCAGCGCCCTCGGCAGCGCCCTCGGC
>CAXAMN010009091.1:155308-171314 GCA_963970005.1 Durusdinium trenchii | reverse complement strand
TCGATCACTAACAAGGAAGAGGTGGGTTTTTGAACGACGCTCATATGTGTGCTTGACTTCGGGGAGCTGAGAAAGGCTTGTACCCGGATATATGCGAAAAGCAGTCAAGCGTTGATCCTTTGGAGATTTGCTTCATGCAATTTGTGTTTGATCATTGGACAACATCTATCTATTGCGCTTTGAGTTTATGGCTCTGTGACTTTTGTGTGACCAACAATACTCTGGACGAGGGCAACACGACGGCGACACTAGACCAACTTGCGCCTCAGGTGTCTTGGCCTTGGCCTGGCTGAAGTGGGATGCATGAAGGGTGAGAGGTTGCCTGGTAGCCTAGTAGATGGATGACAAGCCTGAAAGCTGAAAGCAAAACCGCCACGAACATGAACCTCTGACTCCTCAGAAAAAGGAACCTGCAAGCCGAGTGCTAAATCATAACACCAAATGTAAATGGTCAATCTCCCTCATATTTGCTGGTAAAACAGACTTCATCTGCAATTCTGGAATCCCTGGAAACGAAAGAACACGCACTCTTCCACGAGCGAACACCTCCTAACCCCAAGTGGAGTGCGGAGGACATGCTCACATCCTGCTGGCCTAATCCAACCTACTAGCGATGGCCTCCAACCTAGAAGCGATCTCCAGCCTACTGGCGATGGCCTCCAACCTAGAAGCCATGGCCTCCAACAAACTAGCGATGGCCTCCAACGATTCTTTTCTGAAATTCCCTTCAACTTCTGCAGGCCGTCAAAACGCAAGATCAATTTTCCCTGCACGTCCAAAATGGTGGGTTAGTTTTGATCTGTCAAAAAGGGTCCGGGTGGGAGCTTTGACACGTGGCATGAGCAGTCAATCCATGAGAACTCCGACGTCGATTTTATCGTCGATTTCCTTCGATGATTTTCGTCACCAGCTGAGAGCTCCCGCCTTTTCAGCCGCCTTATGGATGGCTTGCATTTCCTGGCTGATTGGATCGCCCATCCGTCTCTGCCACCGTCTCATCCAACCACTTCACCCTCTACAAAAGATGCAGTGAAAGTTTGTGTAGCAGCTGAGGGTCTTTGGTAAGAGTAGTAACTACAGAGTAAATGTAGATTTGATCAGAATGATGGATCCATGACAAGGTGGGTCTCAGCCAGTCAATATCTGAAGAAGCTCAAAGCAGCTTTAGACAGCAAAAGAGATAGACACAGAGTGATTATTGTCGGACCGCGCAAGACAGGCCAATTGCATTGAGCATATTGGCGCTGAATACCGCGATCATGAAATGGATACAGTATGTCTGAGTGCACCTGTGGTGGGTGATGGAAAATGATGAACATAGAATGCTTACTTGTAGGTCAATGGCGACAATCGGGCGCTTTCCCACCTCTCCCCTGGTGATGCCCGCCTCCAACGCCGATTGGAACGTCAGGAGCGGTTCGTACTTGTGGCCTGGCTGCGCACTATGACGTTTGTTTGCAAAAGGGCCATAGATCCGTGCCCTGGCCGGACACTGAGGGTATCTTCCGGCACCCACATGCGCACACAAGACACAGTATACTGGTGTGAAGAGTTCGAGCTGGCGGCTGTGACCCTAGAGTACTCCAAAATGTCTTTCATTCAACATCCATCATTCATACGTACGTGAGAGGCACACACACACAAATGCCCGAAAGACCGGGAAATCGAAGCCATCACAAGAATACACGCGACGCTGGTTTGTCACATGCTACTTCTTTGAAGCCAGAAAAAAGATTCAGGTCCACATACCCAGTTTAATCATACTTTAAACATTAGCAGCACCATGCAAAAGCGCAAGATCTGGAGTCAGGTTCCCTTCGGCACAAACAACAGAATTCAGAATACAAAGAAAGCACAGAAGTGTGTGTAACTAAAACGCTACTAGGGGCTCCTGGCATCGCTACTAGGAGCAAGGACGCCACTAGGGGCTCCTGGCATCGCTACTAGGAGCAAGGACGCCACTAGGGGCTCCTGGCCTTACTACTAGGAGCAAGAGGACGCTACTAGTAACAAGGACGCTACTAGGGGTGTACAATAGAATCTGTGTGTTGAAAGTAAGTCCCCGATGGCGAACAGGGTGGCCTCTATGTGGATGGTCATCCTCAGAGGCCGAGTTTGCATTTGAACACATGGAGGTTTTTCTTCCGAAAACCAGCAGCTTTCAATATCTGATAACAACCACGAAGCCTTTTCAAGCAAGGATGTGTTGTATTACAGTAACACAATCATCCGTCTCTGACCTTTCATCATGTTTCAGCCAATATGACCATACATAATATTGTGAGGAAAACACAATCTTTCTGACCTCTGTGCAACCAAGCTTTGGAGTCAATCAGAAGCCTGCAAATGATCAACCCAATATGCGCACTCGTACGATGGGCTGTTGAAAGCTAGGCATAATCATAAGGGTCTAAATTGTGTTCTTGCTAATCTTACTAATCCACCCATATTGCATCACATTGCTGTTTCACAACCCGGGCTACCCACCGCGTTCCTCAATGTTGCAAACATTGCGACCTCCCCAAGTCCAAACTGCCTACAAAGCATTGAATTTGGAAGCCGTCCCAACACAAGACTACATGGCGCATGTGCTGGCTCCACTTGAGCACCAGTTCAATGAAGCCCAATCAAGCCCAACTAAGATTTTATAGTAGTTTGTGATTCTTTTGAGGTCTTGCTCCCTTCATCAGTCCTCATGGGCAACTGCAACACCAGCACATGAACCATTTTTGGAATAATCACTAGCCTGAAGACATCTTGCAACCCTTGGTGCATCATGACGGCCAGTGACTGGCTCTGGTCACCCCCCGATTGATCTACTGTATGTCCATTCCAAGCATCTGAGGTCTGATGACCATCAGGAGATATGGAGATCTGATGCCTCAGTTCGTTGATCAAACATCAGTGTCTTGGACAGGGCCTCGCAGGGCGCAGTCCACGGGCCTTCAGTTTTCACCACATCAGTAGAGTAAGAATTGATCATTGTTGATGAAGCCAAAGAAAATTGGTGTCATCTCGGGCTTTTCAGGCTGTGAAGTTGACATGAGCCTATCCTGCAAGACAATGTATTGGCGACGATTCTCAGGTCTTTTGGGTCCACGCAAGAACAATCCTGCGTAAACGATCGTATGCAGTTTTTGAGATATTGAGCCTCTTCTTTACCGTAGACACGTTGTGCTTCTACATCAAATGCGAGGATACTGAAAAAAGCTAGGGGCCCCCAGCTTCCGCAGGAGCGGTGGAACGGCCTGACATGCTTTGGGCAAAGAGCAATGGGTAGTGAATAAGGGCCAAAATCATGTACCTTTTTCAGGAGGAATAGTTTTCTTTTATTCTGCTTATCGGGTATTAAAAAAAAGAACATATAATATATAACTATATCAAATTATATACTATAATATATATATATATGGATCAGCCGCAGTCAAACTAAGCAGTCCATTTCGCGTGGGCGGTATGGGACGGTCAACTATCACCCACTTTTAACATCTGTATTACTAAACAGCTTGATTTTAAAATCTGTATGACTAAACAGCTTGAAATGAGGAAATTCGATCATGGGTTTTCACTGTAGAACCTTCAAGAAGAAAGTGTTTGTTGCCAGTGGTGTATACCTAGGAAACTGATATAAACAAGTTGCTGAGATTAGACTCAACCACCAAAATGTACATGTGTCATGTATACACAAACTTCAAGTCGGCCGTTTAACAATATCAAAAAAAATACTTGCAGGGGTAATCATCTAACAACTACAGGAACAGCTGCTTGAGATGCAGTGACTATGATGCCAATCTCGGTGTGCCTGAAACATCTCTTGTGCATTCTGTGGTTCTCCCTCGTTGTGACAACAATGTCACCGACTTTACCCAACAAGATTCGGTGCTCGTGAGGCGTCAAGCGAAATGGATCTCCACTGTATGGGCTCTTCCAAAAGTATTCCAAAAATAACAACGAGAAGGATGATGTCTGACTCTGCAAACCAACCTAGACATGTTTCATATTATAACGCCAAAAAGCAACTGCAGTGCAACTAGAAATCAAATGCAGCAGGAACACCCGAGATGCATGCTCAATGACTGGGACCCGTAGGCCACCCTACGAACTCACCACCCACTTGGAGGATCTTGCAGGAACACACTTCAAGCATTCCAATCCCCTGAATTCACGTCAAGTTTCTGATCCGCCGATCAGTGGCAGCGCTAGCAAAGGCCTAAGGAAAAAACTTTGTCCCTGATGGATACCCCTCATACCGATGATATGTCATAGAGTCATGCCCTCTCAGTCACCGGTATCCCGCAAATCAAATGATCGGATGTATCAACGTGCGTTCAACAATCGAAGCTGCATTTGCATGTGGAGCAAAATGCCTCAACGGTGAAAGAAACAATCTGGCTCACCAGTATCAGTATACCATGCAAAGTGATGCCCAAATTAGCCAAGCTGTGAAAAACATCAACCAACCCTAGGTTGCCTACTTTTTACTGTAAGTTCGACCAATGGCTCAATCTGTCGCAGATTAAAGAAACGTAATATTATCTTTCTCTGCTCCTGTGGCGTGACTGCCACCATGACTGAAGGCTAAGCTCTTTGGCTGAAGGCACGTCGTGATCTGCCACATGTCACCTCCAAGTCGTGACCAGATTGCACAGGTCACAGGGAGGGACCAAATTTAAAGACCGGTTAACCCGTTAAACCGGGAGGTTGAAACGAGCTGAACTGCAACAAGCAGTAAGAGTCCAACAAGATCTTCTGACAAAAACATTTGTTGAAACAGCATGCATCATGTGTGGTTTCAAATTCATATTGCGCAATATTTCTGCTGAGGCCGCGGCCGAGACATGGAACGTTCGACAAGCAACGAAATGTCCAAGGCGTCCGAAATGTTGCGATGCACTTAGGGAAGTGCCGACTTTGGAAATAAGTCTTATCATCTAGATTCTAGATCCCCCCGAGTGTCATACAGTTCCTATCACTTACAAGTCATGGTATTGTTCGACCATGTTCGACCCATTGGGCTTTCACTATGGCCCGCTTTCTAAGACCATTAGGGTCTATAAGCCTTGGACGTGTGATTTTCGGCTAGAGCCTCGTTCCAGCGATGAGCGTTCAGGTGGGGAGTCCGAGGACTGAGGACTGTAGCAAGAATGGGAGGCAACACAAGCAAACCCTGACAGGCATCAGGTGAAGAATGGACAACTGACAAACATATTAAACACATGCCGAAACTGGACATCAGTCAAAATCAGAAACCACACATGCAAACTGATAGCTGTGTCATGGAGAAGCCTTCTTTGAAACAAAGGCCGGGTTTTGAATGATTCAGTTCAAGTCCTGATCCGAATGCCACTCAGTGTTGTGAGTGCTCGGCAACCTGGCCTCACAAAATTATCAGGCTTGCACTGGAAAGCAGCTCGACAGAGTGGTTGGTGGTTTGTTCTTGCTACTAGTAGCGACGCCCTGGTTACTAGTAGCTTCTTGCTCCTAGTAGCGATGCCCTTTGTTACTGGGATCGGCCAACTTTTGAGGAGCAATATAGCCAACCATTTATGGTATCGACAATACTGAAAGCGCTCTGCTGGTCTTAGCCTCATCTGCGCCCGAAGCTGCAACTCACGTTGCCGGGCTTCTTCGGAAATCCCTGGGCAAGACTCGGAAGGCAAGCTGTGTGCCCAATTAGGATCCACAAAAGGATGAGCTTGCAAAGCTACCTACGGTCCACCAGCCCTGATCGAGAGCTTCATGGAAGTCATGGCATGTGGCTTTTGGTGCCTCATCCTGCCACGCGAGCTTGAGATGCTAGGCACTTGGTTCATGAGTCAGTATTTATTCTCCCTGCTGTGTGACTTTGGTATCGTATGATTTTGAGGTCTAAAATATTGCCCTCCAAAAGCTCTGTGTTCACAGGTGTCTATTTTTTTAGCCATGCCGCACCATGCCACACTGACTTGTGGCCAATGTTTTCATCAATATATCTCCACTCATATGTGCTTGGAGCATTTCTTAGCATATCCTACGCTCAAGCACTTGGAGCAGCAACCAAAAGCACCAAAAAACTCTCACCAATACTTGGACATCATGCTAAACACAATTAACCAACACAACGAAGGAACCGGCTCGCACGAAGGTGAGATTCAATCCTCCCAGGATCCTCCCCTTCCACGAAGCATTTTATCCACTTTGAGTTCTATAGGCCAGGTTGCGATGCTGCTTTGACACCGCCTTGGTCGCACTCCAAAGAAGCGTGGGACTTCATTGGCATGTGCTTCCCTTCACAAAGCTTCAAGTGAAGTAAGCAGTAAAAAAAAGAAGCAGTTTGTTCAACACCAGGTGGCAAAAACCCTGTTGCGTGGTAATGGACACAGCCAACGCCCCCAATTAGATGGTAGTTTGCACTGACCGATCCTCACTCACACCTTTGGACAGCTCTTTTAGCTCTCTAACAAACTAATGTCTGAACCTTGCAGGGGCTTCGTTGACTCATCTTGTGACTTGCACCCCCGAACCTAACAGCTTACCAACTGTTTCCAAGGTTTGAAATGCAAGGTGTGAACCGAGCTAGTGACCACCAAGTGTGACAAGCAAAACGGCAAAGTATATTGCTCCCTGAACTGCCCTCCAAGACAGTCGAGGCAGTCGAGGCGGAAGTCTAATTCTGATGGACACTAATTCTCTGAGGTGGTTGCTACTCTGCCTAAGACAAGACAATGAGTGAGGGCTATTCCAGAACTTCAGCTTCTTCCCGATTGCCAAGCAAGCAAATATGGTCGCCTCTCAGAGGCAATCCTTTCGGGTAGTGGACGTTAAAGTGGCTTCGGACATTTGCAGCACTGTATCATTAAAGCCGTCTTGAACACTTGCACCCTGAATCCTCAAAAAGTAGCAGCAAAGACATGCAAAGACAACGGAATGACATCACCCTTTGGTAGGCAGCCTGAAAGACCTTCAATGTCTTCAAAACTGCCAATCCAAATTAAAAAAATTGCAGCCAATGCCTAAGTATACCTCTGTCTGTGGGCTTATCTGTTGGGAAAACAAACAAACTTTCAATTCCATTGATTGGGGAAACAGTTCATTGCACACACTCGGGCCAGCCGACAATACCCGAGGATGAATTATGGCTGATGACTACCCATTTTTCATCTATGTAGTGTATCCTGCTCTCGCCTAGGCTTTTGATGACCAAGAGCCCCAACGTTCGCCGCCTCCTCTGCCTTCCTCTCCTCAGCTCGCCTTCGTGCCTAGATGGGTTGGCAAGGGCTGGGATGGAGAGGCTACCATTGTGGGTCAGCAAAACAGGGAGGCCAGGTTTGTCAAGGTTCGGAACCCCCCAATTATAACATATTATAACTACCACATAATATGCCGTCATGCCATATGTAGAGAAAGGTTGCAAAACTTCAGACACGTGTGAAAGAAGTCTACTTCGAATCTTAAACTACTGGGGGACTGTTCAGCAATTCTTGCAAGCTTTGTTTGAAGCGTGAACCCCAACGACGCACAAAATAAAATGAACCATACAAACACCGTAGAAAAAAGAACTTGAAAGTAACCAACTTCTGACTTGCTTATCTGAGTCCTTGGAAAACACTAAGCGACTTCCCTAGCTTGCACACCAATTACGGGCTCAAATATGATCTTAGCCAGTAGACGCTTTTTAATCATTTTGGTACGAATGATCAACACACTCCAATTCGCTGAGAACACCATGCAAAATGTCACCGCAGTTACTGCAAGCAATTGCCTAGTTCACTCATAAGTCGCTCTTAAGCAAGCTTTAAACAGCTGCCTAGCTAGTTTCGGTTTTGCTCCATGGCTTCGTGACGAGCCGCAATCTCCTCATCCGGCTTGGCCTGCACAACTGGATGACCCTGCAATCTGGAAGCCTAATTTTAAACATGACCCACACAAACACGAAACTCATTCTTTTTAACATACAAGATCATACAAGCTTGATTGCTGAGCCACCTTCAGGCCCAATACGCTGCACTCTTCCCCTCCGCGCCTGCGCAACCTGCGGAGCAGAATTCCGATCAATCGAGAGGTGTGTTGTGCGGCGCTAAAAAGCAAAAATCACACAGTCCAACAGACCTGGTGGGCTTGCTCCCATCTATCCCATGCAATTGAACAGGCCCGAATATACATCTGATGAACATTTTTACCAACGTGTACGGCGCAAGCCGTTCCATTCCTCTGTTTTTCTTTGCGCTGTAACTTATGCCTATAACGATAGATGTTTTCTCTAAACGAGTAGTAGTTCCAAACGCAAGTTTCATCCTTTTGCAAAGTATGTGTTAAAAGCATGTTTCTAAGACTCAGGTGCTCCCTTTGGTACGTGGGTGTACCTCAGCTCAAGGCAGTGGAAAAGCATGGAAAAGCCGTAGCCCTAGTCAAAAGCAGAAGATAGGATAAGTAAACAAACAAGCAGGGGTCGATGTTGATTGTGGACACTCCTCAACCAAAAATGGGTGTGATCTCTGCCTCCTGGAAAAACAGGGCTTTGTGTTGTCCGAAAGGCGCCAGGTGGTATGTCCACATGCCCTTTTCACGTGACCTGGTGAACCAGCTTTTTCTTGGTCGCTGCTCATTGTTGCTCCATGTGCCCAGCATATGGCTGTGGGTTAAAACCAGGATCCCTTGGTTGACCTAACTGGAAGGTCTTTTGCTACATGGTGGACTGGTCGGGCTCCAGGTTGAACGACCCATTCAGATATATCTCTCTTCATGCTCCCAAGCTAAGCCACTAAGCATCGCACTAGTCCGGTCGATTCCCACGCTGCACCGCTGCACACCGCTGCTCCGCAGCCTCCGCCGCCGTGATCTTCGGCGCCAAGGTGCGACCCTGCAATAGCTGCGCCAGGCGCCGGGCGCCAGCGCCTGAACCGGGCTATGGGCAATGGGCCTCAATGGGAAGTGTCAATCGTATTGTTTTTTCTTGCAAGAAAACATATACGTAGTAACAAGGTTCGCCACTAGGAGCAAAGGGCATCGCTACTAGGAGCAAGAACGCTACTAGGGGCTCCTGGCCGTACTACTAGGAGCAAGTAGCTACTTAATAAAAGAAAACTACAATAACGATGTCTGGAAAAAATGGAATTGAGAAAATGTCGGTAAAAATTATGAAAAATTGGTCGATGAAGAACGAGGCTAAGTTTCCAGAGGTCTTTGGGAAAGTTGAGGCACCGTTTGACTCCGGGCATTTACAGTAAATGTGAGGAGCCGGAAAAACTGAACATACTTTCAGCGAACTGTGGATCACTCCACATCAGTCATCCGTCAAGTCCAAGGCATCTGCGAATTGGACATGGCAATATGTTCAGTGACATACAATAAGTGAGTAAACATTTAAATCTCATCATCGCAACAAGCAACTGCAACGCGGCGCTAGGATTTATGAACAAATGCAGCCGCAAACAGTGAACAAGCAAGACTACAGAATGCGAAAGATCCTTTCGAACACCACTTTGCACTTTGCTGACGCACTTGTTGAGACAACACCAAGGTCATTTTCCATTGCCATCAGGTTGCACGTGTTTGTTGATACTGATGCATTCTTTCACATTCTAGTTCTTTCCACTGTGGCGGGCCTAACATGTCCTAACTCCCCCAAACGGATGCTCTTGAAAATTCCATCCCGTCGCCTTTCATCCATTCTCCCGCGGCCTGGCCGTGTGGAGAGATCGCTCTGATCACCAAATCCACAAAGCCCTCGTCTTTCGATGTTTATTGCTGGTCTTGAAGTTCTCTATGCTGCAGAATTGTATCAAGAGAACAATCAACAATGACCAAACAATGCTTGGGATATGTTGAACATCTGGCTCCTTGGGTTTATATAAATCAATCAAACTCTTGGTCCACTCATCAGCGCTTTTTATAAAGCATATGTATATAGTATATAATCTGCTGCTGAGGTAGGTTGAGGAAGATTGAGGGGTCCGGGGTCCCATCATCCATTTGATCGCATCTCTATCTCTCCTCTAAGATGCCATATGATGCCATCCGACTCGATCAATGTCGTTTCTGGTCACTTCAAGGGCTATGATGTGGCCCCTCCCACATTCGCTCGAACCAGTTGGTCCGACGATCATGCCTTAGCTTCACTCCCACCAGAGGACGAAGTGGAAACCTCAAAGCCAGTTCCGATCGGAAGAAAAGGCTTGAATGCACTCTATATGAGTCAATTTCTCAGGTCATGTCCCACTCCCCATGTGAACAAGCTGCCCTTCCTGTCAGGTCAAAAATGGTGCCATGGACTCAGAGTGTATCGAACCCGCCCTTGAATATGGGAGGAACATCAACACCTGAGTCGGGATGAACGTGGGTGGGAGGAAACCAACAAGAGTACTCAGCCTTGTCGCGTTCAATTGTACCCGGCTCTCTAAAATCTAATTGTACCCGGCCCTCTAAAATCTCTTAAAGATACATTAATGTTATACCATCCTCTACGAATCTACAGCCCTCGCATCTCAGTCCCTGCCTCAATCTTCACTTCAGGCTCCTGTTGATCGGTGCAAAGTGAAGAAACATGTCAAATTAGTACAAAAAACAAGTAGATCCAAGTAGGTTGAAACACGTTAAACACATTCTTTTGACCCTTGAAGATACAGTATCAGTGCTGACTATTCTGATTACCACCTAGAAACGGATGATTTTTCAGTTTTTCTTGGAAATTTCCATTTTTTTCTGGGAGTGCTTTACAAGCAACAGGAGCAGCAGAAAGGTCAGGGGACGAAGCCGCAAAACCAGCGGGAGGGAGAGAGCGAGACAGTGACAAAGGGAGGGAGCAGAAAAGGCACCCCACTTAACGAAGGAGAAGGAGCAGTGAGGAAAGTGGAGAGAGGAACTCTACTCGGGACTTCTTTGCGGTTGTCTTCCGGCTTCGAGTCTCTTAGGAGTTTTTCGGCTTTCCTCCCTAACCTTTACCATCGCGTTGTTAACAAAAAACATGCACCGTTGGAGTGGCACCTTCCTCCTGTAAATTTTACCCTCGGGCGGCTCACAAAAGGTAAGTACCGTTGGCGAATTATACCTTTGGGTGGTTCAGAAAAGGTATGCGCCGTTGGACTGTCACCTTCCTCCTCTAAATTTTGCCCTCGGGTGGCTTGCAAAAGGTATGCACCGTTGGAACGGCACCTTCCTCCTCTAAATTTCAACCTACAAAAGGTATGCACCGTTGGAATGGCACCTGCCTCCTGCAAAGTTTAAACCTCGGGTGGTTCACAAAAGGTATGCACCGTTGGAGTAGCACCTTCCTCCTCTAAATTTTACCTGCGGGCGCCTCACAAAAGTAATGCACCGTTGGAATGGCACCTCCCTCAAAATTTTACCCTCGAGTGGCTCACAACATGTCACAAAAGGTATGCACCGTTGGATTGGCACCTTCCTCCGTTCACTTCGGCTTTAAAATTTACCCTAGAGTGGCACACAAAAGGTGTGCACCTTGCACTGTTGGACTGGCACCTTCCTCCTCTAAACTTTACGGGCAGCGATGGAAGCTGCAGCACAGGGTCTCTACTGCAACCAGCGTAGTATTGGAAGCTGGCCGCTTGCAGCAACACACGCTCGGTAGACCCTGGCCACGGCAAGCAGCGCAGCAAGCAGCGCAGTAAACAAAGCCGCCTCTTGCAGCAACACTTGCAGCGCTTCAAGCTGCCTATTTGCAGTTGCAAAAGCAGAAGCAAGAGCAAATGCAGAACGCAAAAGCAGAAGCAAAAAGCAAAAACAGAAGCAAAAGCAGAAGCAAAAAAGCAAAAGCAAAAAGTTCAAAAGCTTGCGCAGAAGCAAAAAGCAAAAGCGGAAGCGTAAAAAAACACGTACAACATGCCCGGCAAAAACCGAAAAAAAACAACATTAATAAACATAAACATTACCGGCTCCAAACGGATGGATATTTTTACCGGGAACTTTTTTCGGATATGTCGGGCCAATCTCCACAATGCTCTTTCGGCTCCAAAACGGCAGCACATATCTTTTGATATCAAAGCATATCAAAGCCATTTGTAGTCTTTTGCGCCACGCGTTTCTCAAAAATCTCACAAGCATCAAGAAGCTAGCATGCCAAAGAAAAGGAGTACTTCCTAAAGTGAGAAGCCAAAAGGCGGCGCAAAGAAAATCACCGAGAGAAAACATGGACACACGAAATGCTCCAGCGTCCGAGTCACAACTATCCTGCCCACTCAGAACGCATTCGGCCCCTCCTCTTCTTCCTCTGGCGTGATGCCATGAACCTGTCAGCAAAGCTATTCCCAATGCTGTAGCTGCAATCCCAAAACATCCCAAAACAAAGGCAACCATAGACTTGCCAACTTGCCAACCCTCTGAGAATAGCTAGCATATTCATTTAAATTTGCTTAGCACGTCTGGAAAAGTTGCAAGCACCTTTGACTGCCCAAGAGAAAAGAAGACCTCCACACGCATCTCTCTGCAGTTTTGCACCCTCAGTGGCTCAGCTCTGCCTGGCCAGCGCCTTTCACCCCTAAAACCTGCCCGAACTCATCACGGCCTGGTCGTGCGGGTCATGTGACGCATAGGTGAGAGGTGGATGTGGGCTCAACAATGAACAATCTGGAGAGGCCCGAGACATCTCGAGACCACCAAAACTAGCTTTTGAACTTGTCAGTGTTTGTACTCTATTTCTGAGCCGTGCTATGCTGCTCGATGCAAGGCTTGGCTTCTGCTCTAACGATCGTGGCACATCTACGTGGGAGCTCAGCGGGGTGGAGATGACTGGAGATATCTTTGGGGCGCCTCATGGTGCCCCGCATAGAACAGCTCAATCCCAGGCGGGCTGACTGATGAAGGTGCAGCCAAAGCATTAAAACCATTATATACCCAGTCCGTGGCTCTCTGCACAGTTCGCTTTTTGTGGGTCCAAGTCCAAATGATCTTCACTGGCATTAAAAGATTTGAAATTGCAAGACCAAGTGATCTTCACTGGCATTAAAGATTTGAAATTGGCAAATGACTATATGAAAAGAATAAGAAGGAATTCCCTTGTCCCTTTCCAAGATGGGCTCCACAAAGCTGTCCTGGCCTGTGAGGATAGAAATTCCAAAGTTCCCATCAGTAGCCGCTCAAGAAAGTTCTTCAGCTATTTGAGGAAGCATGATGCCGAGCGATTCTCGCTTGACAGCAGTTCCAAATGCACTGCTGCAGCAGCTTCAAGCAGCCGACGATAGGTTTCCGAAGCATCTACTGCCAGAAACTGATATCCAAGCGAACGCCGAACGTTTAAAGAAACAAGTAAACCACAAGAAAATCATCCAAGCAAATGCAATTGAAAATAGGACCAGCCAGAGGGGGGAAGGCCCCTTAGACAGCATCCCCACAAAGCACCCATGCACTGTAGCCGCCATCATGAATGCATGAAGGTATGCCAAACAGCCACTCATACAATCAACGAGGGCTTCGCCCATCAAACCTGTGACATGTGAGCCCAGCAAGGGTATTATTCGCAAGAGGCAAGGATATAGTGTCGACATACATAAGGCATAGGTCAGCATCAGAACGGTATCTGCGATATAAAGCTCTGACATGTTTGAGAACCCCTCGAATTTCAAGGAGTTTTTGCAGCTACCAGTGTTCTCACAAGCAAAGAAGCAACTGGACGTGTCATAGAAAAAGAAGGGCATGAAGGACAGCATGCAAACCTTGGAACTGCTGACGTCGATTGCGAAAAGAAGCGGAATTCTGTATCCGACCTTCCAAACTGCAACTTTAGGAAAGCCTGCTCCCAGAAAGGGCAAAACACCCGAAAGATATGCTTTACATGGCCTCCCTCCCCGTCTCTCTCACACTCCCTCCAAGAACCTTTCAGGCAAAGTGGTCTTCAGAATTTCACCCCAAAGAAAAACATGCGCAACATTTACAACCCACGGCCAAAACGCCTTCAGCGGTAAATTTCGGTCACCAGACCGCATTTGCACTTCTCGGAGCAATGTTCCAGAGACATCGGCGTTGAAGAGATCAAGGCATTTTTCTGGACTTGGGTAGCCTTGGGTTTGTTTGAATTTCGATTCAATCATGCAATCAAAATCCAGTGACAAAACTATTTAACAGAAATCAACATTCATTGGCTTCGATGACAAACCACGAACAAAATTGGACAATGAAAAAAAATTGTTTCTAAGACAATTCGGCTGGCTGGTTATCACACGAACTGAGGGAGACCGAAGGTCATTCACTGGCAACAGGGCCTCGGCAACGTGACTGTCGGCTTCGGCTCCGAAGGCCACGTGAATCGGAGCATCTTCGATCTCATCGTACAATGCTGTGATCTGCGCCTGGAAGGAGATGATCTGTGTCTGTTGGAAGTGCTGCAGTTTGCTCTTGAACTATTACTGCAATCGCAATTCCGGAAAATCAACGGAAAATTGGATGAACATTGTTGTTGTAAACCTTGTTCCACCAACGTCTTACCAAATTTATTCAATTTTGTTTCTCGATGTCATTTTAGGATGACCAACTTGGTTCGCACTGGTCTTTTGCACCATGTTGAACCAACGACGGCGGGCCTCTAGCATTGGTCGGTCTCTCTCCATGGAAAGCTTCGCGGAACGAACCTGTGGGGCCAAGTTGGATGGGCGGCACAGTGTGCTCCAACCTAAAAGCGATGGCCTCCAACCTAATTAATAGCGATGGCCTCCAAGCTGATAGCAATGGCCTCCAACCTAATAGCGATGGCCTCCAGCCTAATAGCGATGGCCCCCAGCCTTATATAGCGATGGCCTCCAACCTAATTTATAGCGATGGCCTCCAACCTAATGTTGGATGCTGACTAGTGATAGGGCCCTCTATAATGCCAATTTTTTGAAAGATATGTCTTGACCACCTGTTTGTTTTAAGGGTCCTCTATTATGTCAATTTTTTGGGGGGATCCTAATTCTTTATTATATATATGAAAAATATTTGGGGTTAATTATGGTTCCTTCTGAACCCTGTCCCTGCAATCCCACTCCCTTCTCAGGCAAGCAGCCAGCAGCAGCACAACAAAACACTAGGTGTTACAACCCTGGCCTGGCCCTTGGAAAAATTAAGATAGCTTTTAATACTACTAAGCCAATAGCTGGCTTGCTGGGAGTATATATTATTAGTAAAGTTAGATTTCTGTTGTTCCTCAAAACTCACAGCTTCCCAAAAGCATCAAATCCTCAATCAATCCTTTATGTAAAGATTGCTTCAAGCTTGAGCTGAGGGCTTGGGTGCTGAGGGCTTCTTGAGCTGAAGATCTGAGTCTGCAAAGGAAAAGGGAGGATCCTCCATAATTTGTTTGAGGGGAGGGCATTTACTAATCAAGATCAAGATCCAACATAAAAAGCGATGGCCTCCAACCGAATAGCGATGGCCTCCAGCCTAATTAATAGCGATGGCTAATAGCGTTGGCCTCCAGCCTAATTAATTGCGATGGCCTCCAGCCTAATTAATAGCGATGGCCTCCAGCCTAATTAATAGCGATGGCCAATACAACCTATAATAGCGATGGCCTCCAGCCTAATAGTGATGGCCTCCAACGAAATCAATACCGATGGCCTCCAACCTAATAGCGATGGCCTCCAACCGAATAACGTGGAGGCCTAATAGCGATGGCCTCCAGCCTACTCAATAGCGATGGCCTACAGCCTATAATAGCGATGGCCTCCAGCCTAATATAGGCCCCCAGCCTAATTAATAGCGATGACCTCCAACCTAATAGCGGTGGCCTCCAACCTAATAGCGATGGCCTCCAGCCTAATAGCGATGGCCTCCAGCCCAATAGCGATGGCCTCCAGCCTAATTTATAGCAATGGCCTACTACAGCCTATTTAATAGCGATGGCCTCCAACCTATAATAGCGATGGCCTCCAACCTAATAGCGATGGCCTACAGCCTAATAAATAGCCATGGCCTCCAACCTAATAAATAGCCATGGCCTCGAGCCCAATAGCGATGGCCTCCAGCCTAATAGTGATGGCCTCCAGCCTAATTAATAGCGATGGCCTCCAACCTAATAGCGATGGCCTCCAGCCTAATA
>CAXAMN010009091.1:136497-155298 GCA_963970005.1 Durusdinium trenchii | reverse complement strand
AGCCTAATTAATAGCGATGGCCTCCAGCCTAATTAATAGCGATGGCCTCCAGCCTAATCAATAGCGATGGCCTCCAGCCTATATAATTAACAGCGATGGCCTCCAACCTAATAGCGATGGCCTCCAACCTAGTAGCGTCCCTTCCTCTCGCAAAGAAAAACAAAAACGCGCCGTTACGATCAGTTCACAAGCCCGTTGCGATTGGGCGGTGATGTGCCGATGTGCCCCGACGATCTGACAAAAAACAAGGTAAGGTAGGTAGTTTAAGTGTGCACAGCAGTTCATAGAATAGAGTTCCTCAGGGTGCTGCCATGAAAGGTTCAATATATACAAACAACATGGTACGAATAAGAACCAACGCAAACAATATTCTGCCAAACTGGGCGTCTCAGACTAGGATTTTACGCAAGTGCCGACCTTCATTTTCACTTTCAATATGGTTGCTGCAACAATTTGCTTTCGTGTCAATTTACCCAAACCCAGTTGCGGCTACCGCAGAGACCACCTGAGATGGCAACATCCAAGGGCAAAGTGGTGTTGGCAAAGTAAGCATGCATGTCGCAATAAATGAGACCATGACCACACGACATTCCCAGGCAAACAACCTCATACAGTAGAATGCATGAACAGGAATGCATGTGAGCTTTCTTGTTTGCTTTGTGAAACTGCTGCCCTCATCTTCCCTAGTGCTGGTACGAGTGGTCTTGAATCGCTAAGCCTATAGATTGCGAGCTCTGGTTTGTTTGTTGCCACGTGTTGGCACCAGTTGTGAACCACTTCTCAAGCACCTGTTACCCAAGGCCACCTCGAAGTCCGCAAGCTGGCTTAACATAGCGCGGTGCAGCTGCAGATTCCTTCGGAAGACCAAAGCAGCAACAAGTCCTGTGCTGAAGAAACTCTGTTGAGTGCGGTTTGGCTGCAAACAGGCAATGATTGAAGTCCTGTAAGATCTTGACGAAAAAAAAAGGAGCAGGGACAATACGAACTCGTTGCGTGAAGAACATATCCTTACGTAAGGTAATTGTACGCATCAAACGTTCACATCATGTCCTTCTCTATTTTTGTACAGAGTGTGAGGTATTTGTTGGACTTGGATGAACAACCCTACAATACAATCTGATAAAGACGCACCAAAGAAGGAGCTAGTCGGAAAAAGGACATACAAAGGAAGAGGTAGTCTTCAGAAAGGCAGGTCGGGAAAAGTTATGAACGAATTGGTATGTGCAGTTTACATGGAACCCTGAACTGTCAGCTGCCATTCACTCCTGCAGGCATATAGGCCAAGGAATTGTAGAAGTGGTACACGATGTTTCTCATGAAGTAGGATTGGTAGGAGCCATCAACGCTGGGTATTCCACTGGAATCGACCACCCACCAAAGGGAGAAAATCCGAATGCTCATCCAATCAATGAGAATGATCAAAAGTAGCCAGGGTGCCAGCCACAAGGGCAGCATCACCACAGCCTGACGGTCGGTGTGCTTCTTGAGGTTGCCTTGCTTGAGTCTTTTTGCGCAAAAATGAAACTTACAGTAATTACCACTGCATTTGGACAATAAGTTTACGGAGGACTTATCCATATCACACCTGCAACATCAATAAAGTGCAAATGAGTTGCACCACATACGCTCAAAGTAGGTACGGTCCCAAAGCACAAGCATCTGAGAAGACGCCTTCAAATACTCCGGCAAGCGCCTCACGCACTCCTCTTTCACTACTTCATCTGCTTGTGGAATACAAATCTTGTCCAGCCACAGCGAGGGGGAGCACCGTCCGCATGCCAAGACATGGCCATAGAAGAAGAATATGAAAAATACGACCACAGGAAGGTCTACTGTGAGTGGCAGCAAAGCCGGACTCCCAGAGAGAGCATCAGGGCCACCTGCCAGTAAAACAAGAACGAGACCAAATATTGCAAAGGTCAGAAAGGCAACCTTGATGGCAATGTTCACGTTCAGGTGATAGCAAAGTGCTAGGTATTTTTGGTAACCCTCTGCTCCCCAAGAGTGGCTGATGAAAAGGTCGACATTTTGTGCCTCAAAGGTCTCCATGTGACTTCTAGCCGCATCATGTCCGCTCGTGAAGACCTCGCCGAAATTGGTCAACACCTGGGCTGCAGTAGCCGCCCTCAAAGCTGCAGCTCTGTGCGGCCGCATGGGCTGGAGCTCTAGCCGCCACGGTTGAAAATGATGTCGTTGCACTGGGCTTTACATGGCTATACAATTTCTATGGCTTGGAAGGCCAAAGTTGACCCTCTGGTTGTACTTATGCTTTGGTCAGGGTAATCGGGAAATGGACATGCCTCCAACAGACCTGAAACCTATCAATTCCATGTCCCGTGAAGCATGGCTGCCTTGAGTAAGCTGCCTGCTGGAGAAAGAATACACCATAGCCATAGCCAATAGGATCCATTTAAAACGAACCCAAGTGATTCTAACTTCCCAACTACCGTGATCTGAGGCAAAGAAATTGGCCGCGTGGAACATCATGGAACCCTGCACATCATCCACAAAACACTCCAGCTCGGTGACCATGGGTGACCGTGAACAGTTTCTCCTTTGGGCTTCAAACAGGGGGAGGGTCGTCCTTGGAGAAGCCATCGACTCCTGACAAAGGTCCAAGAAACATTACCAACCCATTCCGGCTTCGCGTGGTCCGCCCCCGACCCGAAGACTCGGAGATGATCTTCCAAACCAAGTTCTTTTACGCGAACAGTTTTGGGTAGTAGTGCAGCTATGGGGAGCTGTTGGCCGGGTCTGTGGATCTGTCTGCCTCCAAAACTGGTAACCCTGCCTTCCCATTTGAAGGTCACAGCAAGCTCGTAGCACAACAAGCGCCTCGGTTTCGCAGCAAAATTAAGGCAAAAACTTCCAGCCAACTGGTCAGTGCGCAAGTAAAACGTACAATTGAGCCTGACTGGGTGCTGCCGAAAGAACAGCCTTGGTTCGTGTCAAATGATCATACGCACCATGAGCTCGTCTCCGACTACAAAGATTTGAGTTACTGATAGTTACTGTAAATCGGCGGGAAAAATGGAACGAATGTGAAAGTGAACAACATTAGAATATTCTTTGAACACTTTTGAAGCATATGCAGCAGCATGTATAGTAGGTTCAGAAATTCAAGCTGTTTTCATCTGTTTTCCTCATCCTTCCTTCGCGCTTCCTCGTGGCAGTCAGTCTTTGGGGAAATGGAAGAAGTCGCTCGCCTTGGTTGCTTTATCCTCCCGCTTTGGTGATGTCACACCCCCTGAACGCATGTTCCAATGAAGAGTGAAGAGCATTTGCAGCCCTTACATCCCATTATCGTTCTGTCTGTCCCCCAATGCAACAGCTACTGTTTGCCTTGTCCTTATTGATCCACAGTACCTTAATCATACATCACTTTTGACTTCCCAGCTATGACAGAGAGGGAATTGTGGGACAGGACAGCAAACCACACTGCATATAAAAATACTGTACCAAACGTCCGGAAAACATTTGACTCTGCATGGCGCAGTAATTACGCGGTGAAGCCTCTACATACGTCACAGGTTTTGGTTCCAAACAGTAGGACCAACTGCTCCTCTCAAGAATTGACCATGTATGCATTCTTTCTGAAAAGGGCATATACTACTCCGCAACAGTAGCATATACATATATATATAATATAGATAATATACCCTGTTCAAACTCTTTTGTCTAGTCTACTCTGCTCACTCCCTCGAAACAGATCCGTTCACAATAGTCATCAGCCCGCCATGTCCATCTGGGGCGTTCCACTTCTTCTTTCGAAGTGCAAAGCTGGCGTCGCCTCGAAAATCAGGCGGACTCGAACACTAGTCCCAAAAATCCACGTTTATCCTCAATACATTGCCGTTGGTTTGGTTAGGCCTCTGTTGGCTACATCAACAGCACTTCCTTCATGATCTAGTCAATGAATTATACGTACTTCAAGAGATGCACATATTACATTGAATGATTCGTTTGTAACAAGTAGTTGTGGAGACACAAACAATTGTACAAGCAACTATGTTTTCAAATACATCTTCAAGCGCGGCGTGGTTTCCTTGTAGTACACTTCTGATGTCCTCATTGCTGCAACACCACACATGGAGCAAACATGTCCTCCTGTGTCTTAGCAAGGACATCCCCAAAGCAATACAGGTCCAAGGATGAAAAGGGGCAACGTGAGGGCTAGGTTAGTGGCTGGGGATTCATGAACAGTTCTGGCAGTTCTTCTTCTCCAAGTTTCCGTTGGTTTGTTTCAACATGTTTCAACTGTTTTCATGTGATCTCATGCAATCAAGGTGTTTTCGCCGCGTAGCACAATATCAACAACTAAGAACTAAAATATTTCCAGGTGTTTTATTGCAAACTGCACAGGGCAGGGGCGGCAATATGTGTTTTGATTGTTTTTGCATCCTTTTGGAACATTTTGTTGGTTTTGCTGGGTTGCTACTTGTGGGGGTTTAGGAAGGTTCCCAGCAGTGTAGTCGCCTGGTACCTCTGAGGAACGTGCAGTTTTTCAGCAGGAGGGGGCTTGCCACAAAGTGCTGCTTAAGGGAGAGGCCCCAGGATTAGGGAAACCAAAACACCAATGGAACAAATGACCAAAGGACCAAGAAACCGAAAACCAAGAAGCGCCAAGAAAACCAAAAACCACAGAAGCAACCGGTAGGACAAAAAAAAATCCCCAAACAGGAAAAGCAACATGCAATCAATTGGTCTGCGAGGTGGTTGCTGCTGGTGTGCCTGCCTGGTTGAACCCAACTTGGCGATGTCCTTCCATCTCAGTCCTTCCAGGCCTTTCACTTGCACCTCTTTGAAGCGCATGCTACAACCTGAGAGCTCTGGCACCTGAGAGGAGTCGCAATTCTCTTGGACTCTTGGATTCCCTGACAAAACAAATGCAAAGAAATACTTATGATTAGCTGTGGCTCAATGGCAAGGGCAAAACGACTAAAACCGCTCTTGGTCTCTGAGTCTCGCAGTATATATATATATATATTATATTCTATACTGTATATATATTTCTTGATTTACATCCAAATGGTGCATTTGTAAAGGGGTTCGTATTTAGTTTAGGATTTGTTTGTCTATTTTTGTGATGTTTTTCGCTTTTCGTAGCAAGTGCAATACTTTGCGGACCTTGAAGTGCAGATTTCGTGTCAGGTGCAGTACTTTGTGGTCCTTGAAGTGCAAATTTTGTGGCAGGTGCAGTACTTTGTGGACCTTGAAGTGCAGATTTTGTAGCAGGCGCAGTACTTTGTGGGCCTTGAAGTGCAAATTTCGTGGCCGGCGCAGTACTTTGTGGACCTTGAAGTGCAGATTTCGTGGTAGGCGCAGTACTTTGTGAACCTGGCAGGTGCAGCACTTTTTGAACTTGGAAGTGCAAATACAGAGAAATAGATAGAGAGAGAGATATAGTGAAAGAGAAAGAGAAGAGAGAAATAGATAGATAGATAAGTCGATATAGATAGATGAGACAGATGAGTAGATAGATAGACAGTTAGATGGGTAGGTAGACAGATATAAAGACAAATGGATAGACCAGTGCGGAAAGAAGCTATGTTGAAAGTTGGGTGAGGTCGAAGTGGCCCTCAGCTTCCACCATTGTGGGGTTTTGCAGGTCATGTGCCGTTAGACATGTTCATATTAGCACCAAAGATAAACAGCTAAAGCCTTGAAAGCCTCTTTGTGGCGTTGTCACAGCTAAGAGAAGGCGGGCCTTATCATCCACCTTTTTGGCGTTGTCAATGCAAAGAAGATAGTGGTTTTGGTACTTAGTTGTCCCGTAGCAATCATGTAAATCAAGAAAGCGGGAGGGGCGCGCGGGAGGGCGCAGCGCCTGCCCCGCAATGAAAACAAAGTATCTGACCATCCCGGCACTGAGGGCAAGCGCCGGAATTTAAAGGTCTGCACCGTTGGACTGGCACTTTCCTCATCTAAATTCTACCTGGTGGCTTACAAACGGTTTGCACCTTCCTCCTCTAAATTTGACCTTCAAAAGCCACAAGCCACAAGCCACACGCCTCAGAAGCCCTCGTCCTTGCTTCCTTCCTGCGTTCCTTCCTTCCCTCCTTTCCTTCGCATAGGCTAGAATCCACGAAAGCCCAAAGCCACAGAAGCCAGAAGCTGCGCAAAAATATATATGAAAAAACTACGTAACATTAAAACAACAAAAACAAAAGCTAAATTAAATCGTACTCCTTTATAAATCCCCACATGAACCGTCCTAGAATCCAGTATTATCTGAGGTGTTGCTGCTCAAAGACCCCTGCAGGATGCCTGAGATAAAGATCAGTGCCATACTGCCAAAGGGTCAGAGGCTGAGGTCGACAGGTTCAGTTAGTTCTGCTCAGGTTTAGTTCGCGAGAGCAACCCTCCATGAACGCCCTGCCAAACCAGAGTCTTCCCCAACAAAATCTTTTGGACCCTGCCATGGTAGTTGTGACTCCTCCTTCGCACAGAAAGGTTGCTGCATCCTAGTCTCAGGAGGAGCCACGCTTCAGAATACCGTCCATTGCATTGCAGAATGGGAATGTGTTGGCATAGTAGTGATGTGATTGAGTACTCACATCCAAACCAGGATTTGGACTATCTACTGGGGTGCCTCGGAGTTTTCACCTATATATCCATGATACTATCCATGGCCATGATGTGCAATCCCCAATGAATACAGCTGGGGGCACCGTATAGGAAGGCCTTGGCGTAGTCATTCCAATCCGAACATGCCTCTGGAACCCAAGGATTAAATTTATAGCTTCACTGTGTGAAAAACAAACAACATCAAACAACTGGATTGTCCAGAGGAGCAGCTTATATACACGTACAAGAAATTGCCATCCTACGGAGCTCAAGCCCTCCAACACGATGGTCCAATTGCCCACTTCCAAGTTTTCACAGCGCTGCAAGCCATGTGGTTGGACAGTTCATCCTGTACCCGGGTACCCGAAATCCCTATCGTGCTACCAACAGTGACAGGGACTAGTGAGCCTGCGAATATGCGCAGGATGGACTGCAGCACTCATCCGTCGCATCTGTTTTATTCCACTCTATTCCTGAAACAAGCTTCTTTAGCATCTTTTAAATGCAGCTGATCTTGACCCCCAAGGGCAAAACTGCTCTCGAGCTTGGGCCTTCCGGGTGACTCCAATTGTTTACAACTTCTAATGATGGTTTAAATGTTTTTGGACGATTACGAACGGTGGAAAAGAGTATGTTCTGTAGTTGAGAGGAATGGCTCAAGAAGTATGGTCAATCCATCCAGTTGTCCGTATACCTGGGTTGGGATCAACACCACAAGTTTGAGGTCACATCAATACGACTAACATCAACGGCCGAGGCTTCGGGATTCGGATGAAACGTCACGTCGCGTGTAGAGGTTCTGGTCTTCCTTTTCTTTTTTCTTTGTTTCTACTAGAGATGGCCTCCAACCTAGTGTACTAGCGATGGCCTCCAACCTAGTAGCGATGGCCTACTAGCTAAAGGAAAACCTCAAGAAACTAGCATCACATAGCATCACCTTCCTACTACAGGTTTATCCAGGAAGCTGACCGATAGACCCCAACCGGATTGACACCTCTGGGATCAACCGAACCATCCGGGGGACCGGGCGGAAGAACAGCCGACCATGTTTTACCTTATCCAAGTTAAGACCTGCACATGTGTTTGTTGTTTTACTTTGCTGTTTACCTCCAAAACAAAGTAAAATGTACCAGAAGGTATCTCCCTCTTCCGAGCGTTGATCCCCTACAAGTGCCCGCAGGCGAACCTCAGCTTGGCTGAAACCTGGTACGAGTACCAACGACCTCGATACTGGCTGACTGATCAGGGATGAAATACCTACAGTATGGGTCGTAGTCCTAACACGTCCTAACCAGGAAGTCTGATCCTGGACACCATGAGCGGCAATGGTCCCCCTAGTGAACAAACCACTCTCAGACTCTCAGTGCCACCCTGAAAGTGCCTTCAGCGAGAAGATTGAAACAAGGAGTGCCTTCTGCAGGCTTCAGAGGCTCGAAGAGACTGACGGAAAGCAATCTGGCATCATCTCTCGGGAGATACGAAAGCAAAGCAACGCAAAGCATCATTACTAGTAGCTCCCTTGTTCCTAGTAGCGATGCACTTGTTACTACTAGCGAGGCACCTTGATGCATATCCCAACACATCATTTGTGTGCTTCCACCAGCAAGACGGAAGAGAAGAGAGTGTCATCTGATGTCATCTGCCATCGTGCACAAGCTGCTGTCGAAAGAACAGTCTTCTCTCTCTGGCAATGCAATCATCTGATCATGCACTCTCTCTCAAAAGCCAAACAGACTTAGAACAGCAGCCTGCGGGAAACCATGTCTAATAAGAAATCACCTTCCACTTCATTCTTTGGGGTTATGATTGATGCGGGTGGTACATGCCTGTGAGCACTAGAGAAATTCCAACATTCGAGAACATGTTATAGCATGGTCAAATCTGATGGAGGATCCACCCGCCCTGGTCAAGCTGTGCGAAAGGGCTTCAATCCCACCGGAGCTGCTGACCTATCATCCTTGAATGAATAGCGTAACGCCATACAAGCCTCCACAAACGTTCTCCCCGCTTGCCGCTGATGGAGGATTTGTAATTGTTTGCACATCCAAGAGACTCCATGTAACCAATCTACAGCAGCTTAACAAACCTAGATCTTGACTGGCGCCAAAATTACACATCAGCCAGGCTTTCCTTCCGTGGGCTCACCAGCCTGCATTCACGCTCAAATATTGAGGGATCACTCAGCGCCACGCACCGCCTTCGATATGCCATTCGCCAGCCCAGGCACTTGAAAATATCATTTCGCCAGACCAGTCGAAGTCTTAGTCTTGAAACGGTTGTCTCCGGGGCGGCCGTTTTCATCCCTTTTCCGTCCAACTTCCGACCTTCAACGACTCAACGACTGTGGCTGCCTCAGAGACGCTCCCATTGGAGTAATTATTGGTGACTTTGCTCACGACTGCCCTGAGGTGCCCAAAGCGGCTGCGACAGGACACCAGCCGAAACCAGTTCCAAACATCGGCAAATATTGTTAAAGGATGTTAAAGGTATTTACGAATGTTTTTAATGTTTTTTTGTACCAAACAAAAGGATCATCACGGTAATCCAAATTAATTCAGCATGCTTTCTTGCTGATGCCTTGTTTGAAGGGGCACGATATACGGCCGCAGCAACATAGGCTTGGCTGTGTACTGGTGCATTTAAAATGCCTCCAGCTGCAAGAAGACCTGGCGGATTGGATCCAGCGCGAAGTCGCCTATGGAGCTCCAGCTTTGCAATCCATTGCAGGTGAGAATCAAATTTCATCTATTACAGCCTTCTGCAAACCCCTGATCTTCAGGCACCGACACTTTCACTGGCCGGCAGGCCCGATTCGTCTGGGGCCGATCAGAATTCTGCAGCTTTGCAAACTGCCTTCATGAGGACTGAGAAGGATCAATGCTTGTTCCACAAGTTAGGCACAACTGCCTTTGGTGTCGTTTGCGAACTACCCATGTGTTGCAGTCTTGGCGGTGTAATTACACAAGATTGGTTATGCCAAAGTGTGCTCGCTGAATGCGCTTGCTCCTTTCCAGTTCCTCTTGGTATTGCCCGGAAGGGGCAATCCATTAAATCAAACACTAGTCAAGAGGGGCGGTTTATGGCCCAAGAAGTAGCCGCAGGGGTGAGGCCTTGTGCGGCCTCATGGTTGCGCCAAAAGCCGTATCACAAGACCATCCGAAAAGAATTTGCAACGCTGTCGCAGCAAAGCTGTCCTCAAGAGAATCAACTCACTACCCCTTATATTAACACTAAAAACACCCAGTTTGCAAAGGGCTCTCTATGAATCCTCATTCCATATCTTTGCGAGCTTTCTGCAGACTGGTCAGACTGATGGTGCCAGGATCAGCCCAACTTGGCAAGGCTCCACAACCCATTTTAGGTAGGCTCAAACCATTTGGATCATCAAGTCTGCGGAACTCTGCGCACCTCTCCTGCGAAGCCTGCCTTTGATGAGCAGATTGGACCATGAGCCAAGGTTCAAACACTTCTTCCAAACGCCGTGTGCCGGAACTCCAAGAGCTTCCAACTTATAGGAAACAAGCACTGAAGCAACCAAAAATGGGACACACATGAAACAAACTGATAGTGGACGCTGCGGTGTTAAACCGAAGGGAGACAGAGACTTGCACTGGTGGGCTCCCTTGTGAACATATACTGCACCAGGTCCAATGTAATTACAATAGCCAAGCTAATGGGTCCTGGAAACGCATGCAATGGTCTTTGTCTAGCAGCCTGGCAATTCAAGACGTCAAATGCATTCAAATGCCAAGACCCCCAAAGGAAGGGGGATTGTGGCTGCATCTTCGACCTATTGTCCAATCTTGGGAATCTCATGTCTGGCCGTGACCCGCTTACTTTGATCAAGTGGACTTGGCATGAGTGACAACATGTTAGTACTTGGACCACATTCTGAGGGTAAATCCTACACGATGGGGCAAACATGGTGCATTGCGAAAGCTCTAGAGCCCTGCCGCACAGCTCGGTGAACTTCGCGGAGGTCATCACGAAACAAGCTGGTGTGCGTGTCGAATTCGTCACCTTCGCTGACCTCATACGGCCAGGACACCGGCGCTTACCACCGGAGAAGATCCAGTACAACGGAGCGGCACTGGCTTCACAGCCAAGTGATAACACATTGTTCTTTGACCGTTTGAAGCATATTGAAACTCTGGCAGGTGAATGGGCACCCAAACCATCTGGCACGCTAAAGGTTTCTCGATTCTTCAACCCTCCTGTGTGTCTATACATATAATTTTCCTTGAGCCAGACGAGACGTTTCTATCTTGGCTGTTGAGGGATGATGTACTGCTCAAGGTAATTCTTGTGGTTTGTGGCTGTAGCACATGTTGCTAAGATGTCTGATTTGTCATAATGACCGATGATGTAGGAGTCTCCTGCACATTACCTCAACGCGAGATGATTTATCGTCAGTTAGTGATTTGTGGTGGCCTGCGGTGCTTTGGCTGATTTCTGATAAATGTGTCTAGTTCTAGTCTGATTTGTTGTGGGGAATGGCCCGGCACACATCTGTAGTGTTTTGACAAGACATGCGGTGATCTTGGGTGATGTCTGGTGTGATGGTGTGTGACTTTCTGTCGGCGATTTCGCCAAGACCGGGGTTTCTGCTATGGCACCGTCAGGAATCCAAAGGCCAAAACAGGGCCGCCAACATCCTGAGAAATCGGGCTGTGTTTGTGTGCTTTATCATGAAGCTCCGGCATGAGCCATGTTTCAGTCAGTGAACTCACTCATGCCTCTCATACGTTTTGTTGAACCCAATCCGAAAAATTGGGGATCTGATGGCAAGTAAACCGCCTCCCACACTTTGGCACGTTTTCAGATGTTAACCCTGAGGAAATATTCCCCTTTGAAGGTCCTGCAAACATATTTTTTTGGCGTTGTCCTTTTGGCTACTCTCATAGTGGGAAAGTGTCAACCATCATCGCGCCGCCTGTACTGGGCTACGAGTGCAATTTTCCCTTGCAGCAAGTTCTGCTGGATTACTGCTTCTGAACCGGCGCAGCTTGAAACACCATGAAACACGGAAACATGAAGCTGCACAGTTGAGACAAGTTTGACCTCAAGAGTGAACAAATACCAGCTACCGCTGCTGTTTTCTCACAATCAAAAAGAGTGGATTTTCGTATGTCTGTATGCAAAAGAATGTGCAAAAAGCAAAGAAAACCAGCAAACTCCAAACACTCTGCTGGCTTTCTTGCTTTGGACTGGTCAAACTCGTCTAAACCTGTACCGCGAAGTAAAATCCGCCACTTGCTGTGGGGCAGTCAGAGACAGTGTCCCGCCGCCAGATTGGGAATGTACAAAGAAACAAGCACATTCACCACATGGAGTCTCTATCACTGGGACCTGGTTGGCCTTCTTGCGCCCCTGCTTTTTCGAAAACCACCCAAGAATAGATCAAAGGTCGACCACTGACTAGGTAGGCAACGCCTCTTCTTTTTCGTCTTCTTCTCACACATCGTTGGACTAACTGCAGCATCTCTTAAACCTGAAATAGCAAAGATTTAATACCCGAAGAAAGCGTTTCTCACAGATTGTCAACACCCACAAACTTTCACCTCTTCAACCAATATCCAGTGTTGAGTGCAGCACAATTTGGATTCTGGACCTTAACCTCAACGGCGATTTTCAGTAGACCCCGAAAAATGTTCTGCTGCGAGCCTTGTCTAGATTATAAACAGAAGAATCAGCAGAAAAATGTAACATGATATAACATGATGTGTTAGCATCATTGGTCAGTCGAAAAGGATGACCTATAACACCTGGGCAATCCTTGGACCACTTTAGCATAATCTTTGAATCCAGAAGTCCAGTAGGTGCCCCAAACCAAGTGATGTACATGATGTACATGCAAACCATTGCAAAACCCTTTCTCCACTAGGCCGGTGCCCAAGTGTTCGGCAAGCCGTCTGCAAACTCTGGAGGACGATCTTTCGGAGATGTAAAACATCTCACGACGTAAACTATGAGAGTAAAACTGAGTAAAACATTCCAGAAATTCCAGTGCAATGAATATGTAGCTTCTTGCTACTAGAAACAAAGTGCATGGCTACTAGTAACAAGTCCTCCGACCTTTACTTCGCTCAAGACATCGGTGATTGCTCGTGAAGGATCCACCCCCCTTTGTTTTCAAACAATGTTGGGTCAGCTGCGAATCGAAATGACAAGTGTGGGGACGATCAAATGTCACACCGGTTTATATACGCAATATACACGAAGACAAGAGGCTTCCCCGTGAGTTTGAACTGAAGAAGCGCAACGTCTGGCCAGTGTAGTCAAGGATCCGTTCATATGGTTCAATTAAAATGTGGGGTGAAGCCTCATGATGCTACAACATAATATGACATATGGATAATGACTCCACGCTTAAAAAATGCAATCATTTGCAATAGCTCCTTGTGCGCTCTCAAGTCTTGCCACTTCAAACCCTCCAAATACCTGACTCAGAGTGTGGAAAAAAGAAGCAGGGATGGGGGCTTGCTGAAGAGATTCACCAGCCAAAGAGCTCAAGGTTCCAAAGCAGCAACCCATTCTCTATGTGGGCTTATTCATGCTTTTTCAATGATTCCAGTGTGTTCATGTCTTGTTGGGCTCTTCCAATTTAGTCAGTATTTTATACGTTGATTCTGCACGCCAAGTAGGACTGTTCAAGCAATTGATGCATATGAAGTTGGACGAACTTCCCGAACATGTTCGGCATATCCTGGAACTTGGAAATATTTACTGTATATTTGTTTCTGAGAAGACACCAGCTTGATTGGAGTAAACCGAACAAATAAATCGACTGCAACCAGGAAAGATTTAACATAGCAGCTGGGAAACTTCTTGAGGAGAACAAGTTTAATAGAGTGTCAAACCACTCCCAACGAGCAATCCATATATATATATTATTATATATTATTATGACTGTTTAAGTGTTTATAGTATAAGTTAATGTAATTCACGTACTTCTAAACCTCTCTGTGGTGACAGGCAGTACGTCACATTACACTTTACACGAGCTCGTGGGACTTGACCGCTGGTTGGCACACCAAGAGAAAACTACTCCTTTGGATACGTATGACTATGGAGTCCTAGTTGTTGATTTCATGACTAAGGGAGTCCCTTGAATCAAGAACTTTTCTCTTCCTCCGGTCTGCCAAATGGGGATGGCTGGTCGTTGATGTTCCTGTGGGGGTTGGATTGATGGGTGGATTGGGTTGTCATTGGCGCTGCTAAAGCGAAGTGCTGACCGTCCACGCCTGATGTCAGCGTAGCTTTCGTCACCTAGCAACGGCTGCGGGACCTCTCAGGCTTTTTCGATCTGGTTTATTGCGAAAACTAACAGGAAAAGTCAAACAGGACTGGAGAAAGGGATAACTGATAACAATGTCCCAACCACCCAAGCACAATGAGGGAGCATCACACTCACATCTGAAGTCTTTCAATGTCACACTGTGGTGGACATCACTTGAACCAAAAGTGTCCCTCCTCCAACATAGTCACTCGGGGGTGCTCATTATTGATTGTTTGAGCAGTCCATATTGCCTGTCTTCAATTCAAAGGAAGCCCAGTAAAAAACAAAGAAGGTTCGGACTTGATGACGAAAAGAATTCTCAAGGGGTTCACTGTGCACTGGTGATCCATCTATGAAGGCCCACGATGGATGGTACAAGCGCATCCGTGTTTTGACCACTTGAATCATGAATCTTACTATTCTGCTGTGCCGTCTACTCCACCAAACGAGCACAAGAAAGAATAACGGTCCAAAAAATCTAGGAGCCAAATGATTAATGCAAGTGCTTCTTCAAGGAAGCTACCCCCCACCCTGAGGCGAGGGAGCTTCCTTGAAGAAGCGTGAGTTATCCTGAGTCCTGTTACTAGGAGCATGATTTGTACCTAATAGCTACTAACTAGCTTATACTATCCGCATCTATCCGTGGCCTGGCCTTTAAAGGACTGATGCAAATCCTTTTGGTCAACTGGCCCTGAGATCCTGTCAATGAGTCAGGCCTTCACTCGTCGGCGATGGCTCAAGTGGCAGAAGTCGCACAGGTACGACCTCGTCGCAACGAAGTCAGGTCTTCAGTCAGGTCTTCAGCCGGGACCTAATGCTCAGTAGTGAACGAGGAGATCTGTACTAATAGAGTGACGGACACTTAGATATTGAGTTCCAGCCTGTAACTGTAACCTATCCATTTGTACAAAATGACCAAACCACCCGCTTAGAACCCTGAGTATGCTGATCCAAGTAAAAATGAAACAACAAAACATAAATAATATCAGAATCTCGTGGCTGTGATGGCCACTTCTTTGAACCCTTTCTGAGTTTGCGCCAGGGACCCAGCTTTAGGCTTTGATCTCCTTCTGTCATGTGTCAGGCGTTTCTCCCTAAACGCAATTCCTCCTGAAAGTACCAGCCCAAACCAGTGAGTTACACACGTGGACTTCCAAAACTTTCCACCAAAGCATCAACAACAACATATTCGATGGAGGCCATTGCTATTAGGTTGGAGGCATGTGTCCTGGACGAACTCGAGACTGGTCTTGTCCCATGAATACAAAAGCAGTGACATGGATGATTTTTTTGTTCGCACGATGTGTTAGGACACTCAGGTGAGTATCCAAGGTAGGAAGCAAAACGTGGCTTAAACATGCTTGAACCATGTTGAATGGGTAGACACCACACAACACACAAATGGGAATAGATTCCATAAAACACAATGCAACACACACACACACAAGAATCCCCGTGGAGTTTCTGTCGCCCACCAAGCCCGCAGGTGATGTGCTTTATTTGTCATGTCACAATCCAGCCACTCACCGTAAAATTAATGTATCATATTCCGAGCTTCTTTCGGCATCGGCCTGGTCGCTGTTCAAACATGCCTGGGCCAAGATTCATGGAGAGACAGCCATCCATCTCTTGCTCATGTCTAAGCACTCTGCACTCGGAATGGCCTGTTCAAGGATTGGGTCAAGCGGAAGTTCCATCAGCTCATGCCGATGCCCTTGTAATCTTCCAAATGCTGTCGATGAGTGAGTGCTGAAGATCTACAGTAGAAGCAACGTCCTACGGCTATCCCCCACCACTACTGTAGAACGTAGTGAAAGCAACTGGAACTTCCAGCTACCCCACCAAACCAAGCTGTCCCTAGCTAGTTTATCCTCGGGGGCCACAGGCAAACTCAGGAAACATGAGACAAAGAGTACGTCGGGGCATTTGGCACAACTGTTGTTGTTGGGTGGCGGTGGCGGCGGCGGATACTGATACTGTTACTGCAGTTACGTTGATGCCGTGGCTGTTGTCGTTTTGTATGTTTGGGGGCTGAGCCGTGGCCTTTTCCAAAGACCCCCTTGGAAACAAGGTGTTTTGCCTTGAACTCACCATCACAGAGCCCTTTTGCAGAGTTGCTCAGGAAAATGTTGCATTGTTTGTATTGATTTGAGACATGTTAGTGATGATGTGTATGTTTTTGCCTGGCAATGTATTTTTGTAGTTTGGTTCCACGTCTTTGGGGTTTGAGGGAAGCTCTAATGAACCCTCCAAATGTTGAAAAGTTTACATGTATAATCGTGCATATATATATACATACATACATTGTATATATATAAATATCATATGATGTTTTCGATTTGGTGCACGTGGTCTCTACAGATGACAAGTCCTGTAGATTCAAGAGAACAACAAAAACAAAGGTCCGGGGCCCTTACATTCTATGGGGATGTTGTTTTTGGGTTGCAGCTTTTTAGTAAACTTGACCATTCCAAACTCAGTGGCCCACATTGCATTGGGAATTCTGCCTTTGGAGGTTGCTGCTCTTTGGTGAACTTGACCATCCCAAACTGAATGAGACATTGGGAAGAGCGTCCGAATTGCCATACATGTTGATTGTAGCTGGGTAGATTGCTGCGCTTGTGGCACCCCTGGTTCTCCATTGCATGGCCAACGTGGACAACGTGTGCAACATAGGGATGGCAGCTGCTGTGATTTTGTGCCTCACATGATCTCACACGACTCAATGCTCCGTGACCGTGTCTGATGGTTTTGTCCTGTCAACAAGCAACGGTATTCTTCTGGAACTTCACCAAGTGTTGGTAGCAATCGATGCCAAACAGGTGTGGCTCAGGCTGCAAACCTTTCACCCCCAAAAGATGCAGCTGTGACCGAGCAATTTTCTGACAGCAAAGTTCCACTAGCATTCAATTCTGAAACTCCTGAGTGCGAATATAGCAGAAGATAGGCTGGTCGTGCCAGATTCTTCACGAAGCCAAAAGGCTTGTCATTGAGATGCCGAGCAACCAGCATTTCCAAGCATTGTTGGCAGAGTGACAAAAACATTTGAAAGAGGTGTGCTGGCTACTTTCAGGTGGTTGCTGGCCTACAAAAGACCCATCTCAGGGCCAATTGTTCTGAAGGGGGTTCCCAACAACCATGGGTCTTTTGTCGCTTTTGCAATAGGTTTTTCCAAATTGAAGAATCAAAAGCCATTTGCTGTTTTTTTTGTTTGTATTTGGTGGTGGTTGCTGCTGATTGGTTGTGGTTGTGGTGATGGTCGAGGTCGGCGGTCATGAGTGGCGGCTGCAGTTTTGCAGTTGTCAGTTGCTCCTGCTATGGTTGTTGCTGTTGTTGTCTATGTTACTCTTTCTGTGTTCCTAGTAGCTTCTTGTTCCTAGTAGTAAGGCCAGGAGCCCCTAGTAGCATCTAGTAGCGTCTTTGCTCCTAGTAGCGATGCAGGAGCCCCTAGTGGCAGTTGCTGCTGTTGCATTTTTGTGCTGTTCTTTCTGCCAGCCCATTGTGGGTATGCGTCTGCAATGACTCCGGTGGTTTGCGGGACACGTCTGACACTGGTCACAGGGTTTGGTGCACTCCCCTATCACCCGTCTGATTTCATGGAACTCCATCATGGGGGTGGGGGCTGTTTTTGCTTGCTCTACAAAACCTCGATCTCCATGTTGTATGCCTCACATGAACGCTATTAGGTTGGAGGCCATCGATGGCTCACACACACGAGAAACGAACGCTTTTGATCCCTTTCGGGACCACGCTGGTGGACTCAGTCGCAGTAAGGGACAGGACTCTGCCCAAATAGCACTCAGTGAGCAAAGCATCCGTTGCACGCTACAGACTCAATGCCCACAACGAGGAGCTGGGAGTCTGGGAGCTGTTGCTATTGTTTCAGCTGCTGAGGTTCAGGTTGAGGTATGGTTGAGTTTGTTGTCGTTGTCATTGTGGTTGTCAGTGCAGTTGCGGCTGTGGTTGCTGGTGGTGCTGGTGTGGGGTGTTGGCAGGACACTGGCGGGACACTAATGGGATACTGGTGGCCATGCAGGATGAGGGTGGAACTTTGCAATTCTGACGTACCCTGCCTGCTGGGGAAAAGATCCCTTTCCTTCGGTAAATCCAACCTTCTCCCCAACACGGGCACCAAAGAATTATGTTTCCTTTGATAGTTCTGAGAGTCCAGCACGGACGGCATTGAAGCGGCTGCCTGAAGGGGCCACGAAACAAGCGGCAGCTGGTTGAGGGAGAATCTCTGCACCACCCTTGAAATCGCTTTGGGACGGCAAGGAATCCTACTAATGGCACGGTCACACGTCTTTTTGGTGACCATGATCAAAACATAATTTTTGGGGAGGCTTGGAAGGCCTTACTTGTGGCCCAGAGGGGGGGTGGCGAAAGCTAGGCAAATAAACAACGCTGGGGCTCTTTAGGCAGCAAAAGCCTGGCCAGGAATCTCAACATGCCATGGCCAAGGGAAAAGGAGAGTGCCAGCAGCGCCCCCAATATGACCCCAACACAGCCAACACATGGCAACACACAACCACCCCAGCAACCGCCGCAGCAGCAACAGCCACAACAACAATAACTGTAACCAGCAGCGGCAGCGGCAGCAAGCAGAAGCTTCCAAGCAGCAGCAGGAGTAGCTAGCAAGCAGTAGCACCAGCTACCAAGCAGCAGCAGCAGCAGCAGCAGCAGCAGCTACCAAGCAGCAGCAGCAGCAACAACAGCTACCAAGCAACAGCAACAGCAGCAAAGCAGCAGCAGCAGCAGCTACCAAGCAACAGCAGCAGCAGCAGCTACCAAGCAACAGCAGCAGCAAGCAGCTACCAAGCAGCAGCAGTAGCTACCAAGCAGCAGCAGCAGCTACCAAGCAGCAGCAGCAGCAACCAGCAGCAGCAGCAGCAACCAGCAGCAGCAGCAGCAGCAGCCAGCAGCAGCAGCAGCAGCCAGCAGCAGCAGCAGCAGCC
>CAXAMN010009091.1:99490-136097 GCA_963970005.1 Durusdinium trenchii | reverse complement strand
GCAGCTACGAAGCAGCAGCTACGAAGCAGCAGCTACGAAGCAGCAGCAGCAGCGAAGCAGCAGCAGCAGCGAAGCAGCAGCATCAACAGCAGCAGCAGCAGCAGCAGCATCAACAGCAGCAGCAGCAGCAGCAGGAGCAGCTACCAAGCAGCAGCAGCAGCAGCTACCAAGCAGCAGCAGCATCAACAGCAGCTACCAAGCAGCAGCAGCAGCAGCAGCAGCAGCAGCTACCAAGCAGCACCACCAGCTACCAAGCAGTAGCAGCAGCAGCAGCAGCAGCAGCAGGGAAAGAGTGAGCTTTCCTTAGCGTCTTTCGTGCCCAACATTTGGTCTCGAACAATAGCACATATAGGTGCTGCCTGAGTAATTGTAGAAGGGCGACGTGGAAAGACAGATATATCTGATACATATATATATATATGTTTTTTCACGAAAAAATGCTGACGATGCAGCCAGCAGCGTGGTGCATGACTGACATCTAGGGGTTGTATGCGAACATGTGTCAGCGACCGAAGACTCCGTCGCAACGCTTGTGCATGCTCCCTGTCGCTCGAACATGGAACGCGGACTACCATGAGTGAAGCAAACAGCCCGTTCAAACATCTTACTGGGTTCTGTCATTCATGTGTGAAGTAAGTATCATCTTTTGATCTGCATGGATAGCGGATAGTGCATTCTGATTTGTACTCTTGGGTTGTGGGGTGGGTACATGCCTGTACAAGCTTCTTAAGGATATAATGAAATTAGCATCGTTTCACGAGTCAGAGGGAATGCAACTACGCTCGATTCTAACGAATCGGCTTTCTTCAGCACCAACAGCAGCCAACAACCCCAAACAGCAACAGCAGCAAAACGGAGCAGACAACAAGCAGCAGGCAGCCATGCAAGTAGCAAGCAGCAGCAACCAGCAAGCAGCCAAGAGCATCCAGCAGCACCAAGCATGCAAGCAGCAAGCAGCAGCAACCAGCAAGCAGCCAAGAGCCAGGCGCAAATGAGATGCCAGCAGCAGCAGCAGCGACCAAGCAGCAGCAGCAGGTACCGAGGAGGAGAGGAGAAGGGTGGAGTTGAACCCCGCGAGGGGGGGGGTCTAGTCCTGATATATCAGGTAATAGCACTCAGGTCCTCAACTCCCACCCTCCTTGCTAAAGCAAGACAGACTCCAGCTAGCTACAGCTAGCTTTCGTGATCAGTCCAGGTGTCATGAACAAACATGAAATCCTAGCTCCTCTCTGTGGGCAATGGTGTAAACATGGTACTTGTCAGAATATTGATGCTTGCATAGACACGTTTTTGCCCACCATACAGGTGAGTCATAGCATTCTAAACTTTAGATTGTTCATAGAACCACGTGCTTCTCGCCACAAGCGTATTCTTGTTTGGTTCTATACAAGTACTCGGTCTTCGGTGCTGCAATACTGTACCTAAAGCGGCACTTTCATTTGTCACCAGTACAAAAGTACTGTCTTCGAACTTCTAGGGGATGCGGAAGACAAGGCATTTGCTGCAGAAGCTCCTTGAGAGTATCTCTAGACTCTAACATTCTCCGACACCTCTTTCGGGATTGAAAGGAGCAGTCTGGAATCATTCATCTGCCACCCAACCACAAAATTGCCACCAAATCTCATCTATAGTCATAAGTATTCATAAGTTATATATATACCGTAGATATGTGGTCAGTCCATGCTCAAAACGCCAGGTAGAGAGGTGCAACCTCTGGCACTTTAACGGGACCCAATTCCAAACTTCTCGAGTGGACCCATCTGGCGCCTTGTAAGCAAATGCGTCACGGAACCAAAAGATAGCCTTAGGTCGAACTACTAGGTGCACGCAAAGCAGTGAGTCAATGCTTGAAACGGCGAAATGGGTACGAAAAGGCTATCCTCCAATTGGTGCTTTGGTGTTGCTTGCTTTTTGCAATTGCTCAAAAAACATTTTGCCTGACGGGGGGGGGGGTGATGGCGAGGCGCCAGGGTGTCCCCCCCTTCTTGGGGTATACAGCATACATTGATATATGTATATACAGTATATACATTGATATGTAGAATGTATAGAACCTCGACCATGCGTTTCGTTCGACTGGCTGCGGCCTCTTTGCTTGACTTGAAAGGCTGGGAATTGCACGGGGGTTCTGCGAAGTGACCAAAATAATGCGAATTCACATGATTTGTCTTGGATCATGCATCTAACCATTTGAAACTGTTTCATATTGGCCTGTCCTAGGGACATCTACAAAGAGAGAGGGACCTTGTCCGACATTCAATGATGCTATTCTGGATAAGGAACCCTGACATCACAAAAATACTCAAGATATCTCAAGATCACTTAATTGTATTGCAACCTATACACCAACATGTTGAGTTACATCGTGAAACTGACTCTCGCACATCTGCGCTATGCGCAACCGGCTGGGCATCCCTACGGCGCCTCACTGCTCCTGGCTTTGGCTAAGCGCATGGCGTCGCTCAGAGACAGGCCTCAGATCGCGGGCTGGCGGACTACGGGTCCCGATCATGTCTTCAGTGCGGTCCTCCAGCTACACTTGTTTTTTTTATTATGTAATATTGTTTATGAATATATAGTATAGTTCTCTGGATTTGTGCCAGGAAATGGGCAAACCCACTCTTCCTGCCAGGACCCTCCAACCAAAATCAACTGACCACATTTGCAAACAAACACACTCTCCAAAAACTACATAAGGGAGCAAGGGATTGGTGTCTTCCATCCTCTGTCTTCCATTGAGCTATGACAGCTTGGCCAACCTTGGCCAGAAGCATTGATCAATTGATCTGTTTTTGCTCTTTGATTGATTTTGATTAATTACCAAAGACCCTGCTGAAAATCTAGATTTATGGCCAAAATCTCTTCGGGAGGGTTCTTCTATACATTGAACTACATTGGACATTGGAGGGCTCCTGTACGTAACCCTTCAGCAGTTTCACCTACATGGGTGGTTCTCTTCAGGGAGCCGGGCATTGACCGTGGCTCTGCAACGGCACAGGCACCGTTGTGCCGTGACCTGGGACGCCACAGTGACTTGGATGGGACTTTACATCTCTTGGACTCCAGGATAGGCTGATGGTTCCCAAGGGAACATGTTCATGTTCGGAAGCTTGCAATCGGAACATGTTCATGAACGGCTTCCTCCCAGGTGCTGTAATTGGTCTTGGAAACAAAGCATCACCACAATCACGAAGATTCGTCTTTCGCAGTAACTTTCCAAATATCTTTGAATCTCAAGGGGTGCCCTTGTTGACCCCATCAGAATGATTCGATACAGCAGCGATCCTGGGTCAACCTTGCAAGGAAATGTTGGTGTTTCTGTCAATAATATGCACAAACAAACATCAGTAGATAGTCCCTACTACAATAACACACAGGAATAGAAAGGTGGTAGCAGTGTGTCGGTGTGGTTGTTTGTGTGACGGACAATTTTGGCCAAAAACAGGGTACGGCAACGCATAGTTTGGATGGCTGGTTTGAATGGTTGTGGCCAGTCAAATACCTTCAGTCCAACCGAGCCTAATCTGTTTTCAGGTCTTTCTTCACTTGCAAAAGCAACGAAAATCCGTAGAGTGTCGGGTGTCTATCACAAGCTGCCTCCCCAAGGGGCCCCGGACGATCCTCTGGAAGAAACAAATCAGGTAACGAAGATCCATAAGCAGCAAGCCTTGGACGGGAGAAAGCACATCCGAAGAAGAACGCGTCCGAGTACGTCAGAAAGTGGAGTGATCTCATGCATAATGAACGGTTCTTGCACGCGGCACCTGTTTTATAAGAAACATTTTTTTGACCTTCAACTGGAGCCAGCTTGAGTTACTGCAGCATTGGATGGTCACATATAGCTATGAAGATCTATGACGGGCATCACACGGTAGAAGTTGCACAACTACACCAACAGCCACAGAATGTGGAACCTCCTAGCAACATGTTAAGTTTTGTTCTTTCAGATCTTTGGCCAATGGGACAATAATACCTGAGTGTAGACTCCGATGGAACAGGCATGACAACGCTTTCTCCATTCCACAGTGGACAGGAGGCAAGTTCGTCTGCGCAGCTTTCTCACACTGCCTTAGATTTAGACCTTAGAGAGAAGGTGGAGTCTCAGCCCTCTTGAAAGAGCTGGCATTCGAGCAAGAAGGATTCGAGTTTGTTCATGAAGAGATTGTGACAGAAGAGCCAGGAGCCATGACCGACGCTCCAAACGAGTGTTGCCTATCCAAAAGGCTTCCACCAAAGGTGCCAAGAGCAGTGGGATCCCATTTCCATCTGGCATCACTTCCACATGGAAAGCTGGCGAAAAGGGACATCAGCTATGAATCATGAAGAGCTTGCCACGGCCTCAGATCCAGAGCTGATCAACTACAGCCGTGGGCTGATCAGTCAGAAGAGCCGTGACAACTTCAGCCCATTGATGAAGGACTTGATCAACTACCTGCTCCGCTTCCAGTCTGAACATGAGAAAAGCTCAAACTCGTATCCCAAGTTCCATCAGATCGATGTCTAGAGAAGAGTCAATATAAATCAGTGGCATCGGATTCATTCAATCGATTTGATCAGAAAGTTTTAGGAATCTCGAGGTCCGCCCGTGACATGGTCGATCGTACCGCAGGGAACTTCGCATCAAGTAAAAGAAGTGCCCGCTGGGTGCCCTCTGGAGAGGGCTAGGATCTCCGCAATGTGTCTGTGTGTATAATAAATAAATATATATATATATAACTAAAGCATACTAAATCAATGAAATATATACGTTCTATATACTCTCCTTGTCTTTTTTTCAGCCCCCAAACAACAAGAGATAACAAGAGTGTCATCTGAGCGAGTCCAGCCGGTCATAAACACGTGGTGGGCTCTAAGGGCCGGTGCTGAGTAGGTCCGACGAGAATCTCAACGTCCGAGTCCTCCGGATGGCAAGAAATCCGTGGATCCACGGCGAAACGATGGGTGGTGATGGGTGGTAAAGGTACATGAAAAGACACGATTTAGGTGACACCGGCTGCCTTTGCAGCTGTGAAGTACATCGCATTTTTCGGGATACTAAACTTGATTGATCCGCCAATGAATGAAGAGCTATGTTCTGTTGTTTTTTTTTTAATGATTTTTGATAGTATGCCATGTTGCGAGTGCCTGTGCCTCCCTTCAGCCTGCAGGTTGCATCCGGCATGAACATGAGAGTCTTCCCAACCCCTCAATACTTACTGTATGTATGTATTGTCATTATTACTCAGTAATCCAACTTTCCCCTCCAAAAATGAGCGATCTCAACAGCAGTGCAATCGACACTAGCAAAAAACATGTGCAGGTGTGCCAATTGCCACTCCAGTTTCTTTTGTTTTTGTTCCAAGGACCCATCCAGGAACTGTAAGGCGAAGTCCAGTGCATGAAGCCTGTTGAGACATCCCAAATCAAGCATTCTGCAACAGTTACGTCGGAGAGGACACTCAGATGATACAGTGTCAAATCAATGAAAGGATGCTGCAGCTGCAGCAAGGTCCCAAAGACCACACTGAGAACCAAACGCAAATTGCACATGCAAGTACCAGTGACCTGACTGCTCTCGTTTCGGAATTCCATGGCCCGCAGGATCTCCTGGAACAATGACCTCCGCTGGGTCTTGAACCACATTGAACCACCAAGAGTCCAAGAATTGTCAACCACCAAGAGCCCAACGACCATCCCATGTCTTTTGAGTTTTGCCCATAAGCTCTGAAAGGAAGCGGGCAGGCCTCCTCGCCAGAGCTGTCATCAAAGGAGCGGAGGCCCAGTTCTCAGTGTGGGGTCTCCGAGCGATGTGTCCGGCGGACTACCCACTTCCCTGCCAAACCCACCAAGTTGTCCACTCACCTCCGCAAATAAACTCGACATTTGGAAAAACACTCGTGGACAGCATACAGTGATGGAGCGGTGCCGCGTTCTCTTGAAAAGGGGGTATCCATGTCTTTTTGTGTGTGTGTGATATATATGTATATATATATATATATTGCTTGAACCATTTGGCCTGATGTCTTTGGGTCAATTATAGGGACTCTGATGTTGGACCAAATCAACAGAAACCCGCTCGCACTGCTCGTATTCGGTTGCCCCTGTTTATATGTATACCTATGTATACATATAACTAACTATATGTCAGTGTATACAATATATGCACAGTATGTATACAGTATACACATGTGAAGTAGGCAAGCAAAACTTGTCCCACAAAGACGAGATCCAATTACCGTGGTCTTCTGATTGGTTTGACATATGTTGACATTGATTTTCCCTCAACACAGGATCTATGTAGAACATGCATGGATTCAGTTCCACCCGCGAAGATGATCAGTGAGCCTGAGAACAGCTAGTTGTTGAGGAAGGCAAGCTTCGAGGATGGATTCCATCTGAATCTTCCGTGGGGTCTCAGATGGTCTAAGTGCCCATGAGAGAAAGGTGACTTGCGCCCCTGGTGTCGATGCGGTGCACCCAAAGGATTGTGCTGAGTACTGGAGGTTGCAGTAGGATTTCACAGGCTTTGGCGTTACGCATGCACACACATGCTTGCTTCGAATCATAGTTTTGAGACGCTGGTCCTTAGAAGACCAAAGAGATGTGGGGTCCATTCGGGTAAGCATGCCCCGCCATGCACCCGGCATTGGGCTGGTAGTTCCTACAAATGGGTAGCCCTGCTAGCGCAAAAGTCGGGTGCACCAAAGATGATAGATCGTGAAAGGAACAAACGGACGCCTGGGAGCCCACGAGCCCACGAGCCCTGGGTTTGATACTTACTAATTAGAAGCAAATAGCTACTAGTAGCGATGGCCTCCACCTAGTAGCTTCTTGTTACTACTAGTAGTGGCCTACAACCGAATAGCAATGGCCTCCACCTAGCAGCGTCCCTACCTCATGACTTGATGACTCTCATTCATTCTCATTCCACATTTCTCACCGTCTGAGCTCCCGGCTTGTAGGTGTAGCCTGCGAAGTCAACTCTGTCCTCGCGCAAGTAGCGCTACGCTGGCACTCCGCACCGATTCCCAAGTCAACCCGTGAAAAACTGCCACTACGCCCAGTACCTGACGATCAGTAGCATCGAGGATCTCATGTATGGCAACAAAATCATTGATAAGAAAGGAACTTTTTGTCCTGTATGATCTGTATGCATCGCTACTAGCATCGCTACTAGTAACAAGGGCATTACTACTTAAATAGTTACTACATGTTACTACTAGTAACAAGAAGCTACTAGCAACAGGGTGCCTTAACAAGAAGCTACCAATAGCTTATCATGTAAACCGTCGCAACCTTTTTGTGTCCTCCCTCTTCCAGTGCAAAAATACAGCACCCGTTTACTGGTGAGAGAAAAGCAGTGGGGCGACATCAAGGACCCCTGATTGTCATCGGCATTGTTGTGGTGGACATGGCGGACTGCATGCGAACAAACAACATGACCAATAATGAAACTCGAAATTGTCGTTATCTTTGCTTGGTTGTATGGCTTTGTTCTCTTCTTGCCTTCTCTCTGCTGAACCACTAAGAATCAAGTCCAGGTCAAGCTAAACGGGTACCCAACCGTTATAGAAGTGTACTGTAAAGACGTGGGAACAAATCCATGTAAAAGCAGAAAACAAGTTGATAGTTGTTGAAGTTTCCTTATCTTGCACCTTTTAACAGGGAGAAACTGGAAAATCCATGCAAATCCTGAATTTGCTTGGCTGTTATTCTTCGAAGCAGCCCGAGCTACCTCCTCTACCTTAACGTTCTTGGATAGTACTGAATTCAACAAGCCCAAATCCAGGTGCAAGCAAGCAGTTGTCCGTGCAAAGAAGATGTTGCTTGCTGATATCTGTAGCATCTGTAGTTGGGGTAGGGCCACCACACATCACTACACTCCACCAAAGAGTTTACAGGTTTGGCCAGAAGCGTCTGTTGTGGGATCTGGTGCACGATCCCAGTGAGAGCATTTCTCAGGTTTTGTTGGTTGGAATTTAGAGGGCTTCGACCGAAAGACTACCACCGTCCCTAACATGCATACATTCATACATTCTCGAGGTCCACTTCGAATGAGAGCAGAACACAACGATTCAAAAACAGGTCACCTCCTTAAAGCAAAGAATCGCAATCAAGCGAGATGAGATGACCTCGCAATCCAATCCGTGTCCATGCAGTTCATTCAGAATGTTCCTTCAAGCAAGAGTCTTTGAAAGCTTCTCTTGGATCAAATCGCCCAATGATCAGGAAGAGCCCCGGTCCCAATTCCGGGGACCAAGCCATGAAACTCATGATTTGACTGCAGGTTGGAGCGAGGGTGAGTGGGGTGTGCGAGTCCCACTCAGACCTGTAATGCATCCACCACATCCATTAAGTGGCAACCTTCGCACAGGCCCTGCACGCAAAAGATCAATTGTGAGAGCTCTTCGACATTTTTTTCTCTGGGGATGGGTTCGATACCGAGGTCAACTGATACAGCAGAACGAGTCGCGTCTGGCTGCTTTTTTTCCAAAGGAAACAGTGGCAGGTGTACGTGCAGTTCTCGGCAGCAGGCGAAAGTGGTGGTACCAGCAAGACCCTTTGCTCAACCATCTGATCACTTCCTCGGCTTGCTGGCCGAACAGCTCCGCCAACACAGAACCTTTTGAAGCTTGTTAGCTTCAACTGCAAGAGCCTTGGCCACAGCAACGCTCGTCTGGTTGAAATCTCAGAAGACTTGCACGCCAAAGGCGTTCAAGTGGCAGCCCTGCAAGGCACCTGTTGGAAACATGACCAACAACGAAGTGAGTGGACAGTCAAGAGCCGAACCGGAGAACCTCTTTTTCACTGCTTTTCCTGGAGCCGATCCGATGATCCGCTCGGGTTGCGCAGACAGGTGTTCTTTTGCTTCTAAGCTGCAGTTTTTTTGCGACAGAACATATCCGAGAGCGGTTTGACCCTGATCAGGCTTGCAACACTGGCAGGATAGGCGGGGTGCGAGTAGTCAACAGGAAGAGCGCCCAACCTCATGACCACACGTTTTTGGTGGCCTATGCTCCTCAAGAAAGTTCGCCTGAGGAAGAGAAGCAGCATTTTTTCACACAACTGCAGCAGACCATCAGCATACAGCCTCGTCGTACAAGCATCTGGCTCCTAGGAGATTTCAATGCACATATTGGACAAGAACTGTGGTCACGAGCTGTCGGCCGGTCGCAGCCAGAGCAAAGCAATGACAATGGTCACTCACTCAGCCAAGTTTGTGTTGCGCAACGCCTTGCTCTAGTCAACACCTTCCATCCAGCTGGTCACACGTGGTGGTCGCCGGACGGACGCACATCCCACCGCCTCGACTACATAGCAGTTCTTGACCACTATCTGGGGCGAGTGAAGCGTTGCAGAGTCAACAAAGTGCTTGGCAGGCGATGGCAGATGTCTGCTGTTCCTGACCACTTCCCTGTTGAAGTTCATGTTCAGCTTTTTTCACGTTGCATTCCGCTGGAATCAGCATGCTGTGCTTAGGGCAGGAGAAGACCCCAGCCTGTTTGTTCCCTTTCTGACCGAGGTGTGCCAAGCCTTGACAGACCTTGGCAACTTGCCGTGGGATAATCTCCAAACAAGATGGACTACTTGCTCCAAGACATTGTTTGAAGTTGCGCAGCGGCATTTTGGTATGCCGGACACTCAGACAAATTCCAAATTACTTCCGCAGACCTTTGACTTGCTGGAAAGGCGCCGAGAGGCTATGCATCTTTTCTTGCAGTCGGTGGCGCGCAAACATGAAGCACCTCTACGATGCCGGGAACGCTGGCAGCTCCAGTTGGTTTTTCTTGCGCTGAGGTTGAATGCCCGTCAAGAATCTGCAAGACGTGCAGTGAAGACTGATGCGCAGGCCTGGAAAACAAATTTGGTCCAGAAGTCGCAGCAAGCTCACCAAGCACATGACTCACGAGAAGCTTGGAGTATCAGCCGTCAACTTGCCGGGCGCCTGTACAAGCACCCGCGGCAGCCTCCCAAAGCACAGCCAATCACCAAACAAGATTGGCTCCAGCATTTCCAAGCAGCGCAACGGGCTAGTGAGTGTTCGTCTTCTGCTGCGCAACCAGCCTGTCTGGACAATTCCTGCTTGCCTGGTTCTTTCCCTTCTTTGTTTCAAGGTGAGTTTGGGCAGCAAGCTTTGGCTGAGACTTCAAAAAGCACGGGCAACACCTCGCGGAGCTTTACCTGTCGAGGTCTGGTGTTTGCTATTACAAGGAAGAGAACACTTGCAGCCAGGCAAGCAGTTGATGCCGCTCTTTGAACTTTTACAAAGTATGGGAGTCAATTTTTCTGAATGGTGCGTGGGGCATGGATGTCCTATTCCCAAGCCTGGCGGTGACGCGGGCCCCAACGGTCACAGGGTCATCAACCTTTTGGATCCTCTTGGCAGTCTTTTACAAAGCAGCCCTGGATTTGCACCCCGACCCACCGAAGGCTCATCAGTACGGCTACTCGGCCAAACGCTCACGGAGGGATGCCATTCTCCAAATCAGTGCTTTGCTGGATCGGCTTCAACAAGCGCATTTGTGCACTGCGACCATCCTCTATGACCTGACAAAGGCCTTTGACATGATCAGTGCCCACAGTGTTGTCTGCAATATACAAGAGGACCCTTCACTCCATGCGACGTTCGAAGCTCTACTTGTTGATCTGCAACAACGTCTGCAGATTCGCATGCCCATCGCTGGTGACACATCACTACTAGTTGACTTGGGAGCTGGAGTTTTGCAAGGAGGTGGAACAGGACCACGCCTGTTCAGACGAGTATATGACAACATTGTGCAGGACTGGCATGCTAGCACGCCTGTGCCGAGTTGCTTTACTCAAGTTAGCTACAATGGTTCGGTGCACAATGTCGCTGTGGCCGCTTACGCTGACGATTTGGCAAGGGTTGAAGCTGCGCAGCAGGCTGGGCAAGTGGAGCAATGTGCGGTAGAACACACTGCTGCGTTGGAAAGGGCATTGCGACCGCACCGGTTGAAACTCAACTTGTCAAAAAGAGAGTGTCTCCAAGCGGTCCGTGGCAAGGGATCGTACTCAGCAGCCAAAAGAGTCTTTTCTGGCGATTGGAGCGGCCCTCCGTTGAAGCATGTGGTGAAGTACTTGGGAGCTCATCTGCAGTCGAACCTTTCTCTACGGGCTGAGGTGTCCAAGCGCATCGCAGCTGCTAGGACTGGCTTTGCAAAGTTTTCAGCTTTTTTCAAGAATTCAAAAATCCCACAAAACCACAAAAATATGGTGTTCAGATCAGTCGTGAATGAAGCGCTGCTCTCAGCGCTCGAAGCCCGAAGCTTAACAAGCACAGACGTCCAGAGACTTGAAGCTGCCCGGGGAGCGCTACTACGACGGTGCTTTGGCAGAAGAGGCTTTGGTGCAGTTGGTGCTGACGATGCTCCTCGCTCAGTACCTCTTTCAGCGCTGCGGCAGCAGTCTTACTTTGCTGGCTGACATTGCTTCTGAACTTCGCGTCCGCCGGCTTCTATGGCTCCGCGCTGCCTTGCTAGCTGAGCAAGCTGGAGAGGTGCGCCTTGACCTGGCAACTCTGTTTGGGCAGTTGACCTTTCAGCCTGCAGCCCCTGTAGATGCAAGTGGAGAACTGACGGAGTTTGCTCCTACGTTTTTGCACATCTTGGCAGCAGACTTACGAGCTCTTCTACCTGAATGGTCTGGTTTTTTGCCCGGGTGGCAACACACTTTTTTGGCTAAGCCTCGAGCGACCATCGCCAAGCTTCGCTGTCTAGTGGAGCCAACAGAAGCAGCCGAACATCGCCCGGCAAGAGAGCTTGGAGTCAACTCCAGTCTGCCTGCCTCCCCCCTTGTTGGGGATCCTTCTGCCTTGGCCGCTGACTTTTGCATGCTGCAAGACGGGACGTCCCCGCAAAGTTTGACAGATGTCCCTGAACCTGAGTGGCTATAGCTGGGGTCTACTGCGGCGAATGTGCTGCAGGGCCATGGCACAGCAGACGCTCTTTTTTCCAGCATGTTGTGAAAGGTCACAAAGTGAGACATCCGTTGAAAAATAAAGTTTGTCCGCAGTGCAGAAGGCAGTTCACAGAAGTCTCGGCGCGCCGCAGACATCTTGAGCGACAATCCTGTGGAAGTGTTGTGAACAACCACGGCCGTGCAGGCGCTATAGCTGGAGGCCTGGAGCAAGCTCGCTCAGCAGTTTTGGCTCAAGTTCACCACCCTGTGCCGCAAGCCAACCTGCCAAGCAGTTCACGACAGCTTGATGTCCGGGCTTGCTTTCATGGGTGAGGTGAACGAGAGCAGTCCTTCCCACCAACCAGCACAGAAGCGTCCTCGGGCAGACCAACGAGCAGAAGCAACTGGACACAAAGGGAATTTGGAACAACAAGTTCAGCACCTCACCACTCAAGTGCGCAACTTGGTCAAAGTCGTTCAGCAGCACGACCGGGACATCCGAGAGTTAGAAGCGTGGAGCTGCCACACCTTTTTGCTCAGCAAAGACAGTCAGCTAGCCAAGGAATTGCTGACAGCAATGCAGGCGTGGAAGTCCAAGACGCCACCCATTGGGAGCACCGCGATGGACAGTGGCAGGCACTGTGGCGCAGACCTTGCTGAAAGACAGTGAGTTCAAGGCACGACTCGACAAGTTCGGGCCTTTCCACCAATCACTCTCCACTTTGTCTGACATGGAAAAGTCCGTGCAGCTGGCAGTAGCCAAGGAAACCAGAGACCACAAAGTCTTGCTTAAGATTCGGCCACAGCTCTTGCGCCAAGCTGAGTGGAATGAAGCTGCTGATGTTCTGAGTGAGCTTGTAGTTAGGGCTGGTGGTGAAGTAAAGACAGGAGCTGCGCCACCCAATCCACTGATTCGTCAAGTTGGAAAGTAGGCAGTGCGGACACAGGGAACTCGACCGAGCACCCCTGCCGCCAATCCCCACTTTCGAGTGGGTTGCAGGCGTTGAGTTCGTGCTGATTTCTCATTTGATTTGTCCATTCTTGCCCATGGCCCATGACTTTCATTTGCAGTAAACTCTGTGCAATGATTGTGCTTCCACACATCTCTTGTGTGCGCATCGAAATAATGTGGTGCGGGGCCGCGGCACGAGTCTCACAGAGAGATTCAAGCGGACAGACAAGACAAGACAAGACAAGACAAGAGTCTTTGAAGGACCTTTAAGCCTCACTCACAAAAGCCAGCTCTGGCTCGACCGGCCCAGCGACTGCAGTCCAGCACGTCACCGAATCGGCCTCTGACGGATGCATCGAAGCGATAAGCGGATAAGCCAAGTCATGAGAGGCGGGAGAAAATCAACATCAGAGTGCCAGAAATGTGCCACATAGTTCGATCCAATCCCGGAACCTTGGTTGACCCACAAGAATGAACAGAATTCATGAATCTCCCAGGGAGGTCAACCTGCCTGAGGAGTGTTTGTGTTTTGAGCCACACCCATACGTCACCGGAGTCATCTAGTAACGATTACAAATTCAGGTTGAAGGATCAAAAAGGGAACTGCAAAACTACGCCATGCCACACATCACCAAGCTTTGCCTTCTTCGGCTCTACTTCTTCATGCTTCCATTCCACAGCCCCATGGAGGAATGCCACTATAGACATCTATAGACCAAACAGAATCTTGGCTGAAGAAGATCCTCAACTGGAAGAAGGGACCAGGGATGATCGCAGGGTCCTTTCGGAGGTACTTATCAGTCTGGCCCACACAAGAAGGACGTTAGTGGCTTTGTGGCGGACGGTGGATGAGGCGTGGAGTTGACCCATCACGATAGAGGTCGATACATCTAAATACATACATCTTCGAAGCACATGCACATCAGTATTGCAAAACTAACCCCTCATCCCCGTAGAAAATGCATACTACAGTAATGCTTGACAAGTATAAAAACACAAATTCATCAGATCTCGGAACAGAAACACGAACCCACTGTAACAATGTACCTAAAACATCATAAAACCGCATGGATGAACGATTTCGGAACGCATCAATCACCACCTGCACCCCGCTGGACTTGTGGCCTGAGTGGTTCGGGAACTTGACCTGGCCCGATTCCGAGCCGGAGAAACACTGAAACGGAGTGGCACTTCAACATTCAGTACATAGCCCAAGGGTAACTAGGCTGTACATCTTTAAAATGCTTGATACAACATGATATATACAACTCTTTGATGCACTAATGCGACTAATGTACTGCTGAATTCTGGGATGGATAGGCACAAAAAAAGATAACAACAACCCAAACTCCATCAAACTCCATTTGTGCTTGGGGAGCCTGACCTTGAAGCACACCCACCGGGTATGCAAACGGTATGCTTATGCTTCTTTGAATTACTATATAGTTAAATTAACATTATACATCAAGTATTCTTTGGCCTTATCAAACTGTCAAACACCCTGAGGTACGCAATCGTAAGTTCAACCGCAACAGGGTGGCTCCTTCCCACCATGAATCATCGCACCTCTGGACGGTAGGTCTTCTCATGTCTTCTCTGATGCCCGGACTGTCTTCTCTTCGAGCACTCTCAGGCGCCCACGACGTCTCCGGACAGCGCATGACTCGGAAGGACTTCAGAAAGTCGGCCTTCATCTGCCTGGAGCAATCTTGTAGCGCCGCTTGGGGTATGTAAATTGTGTACAGCACTCATGACTGGCATGTTTCTTCAAATCATCCTCTATCACTCTTATGAGTTTGAGGTCAACGCATCACATGCGGATCTATTTCATCATATTTCAAGGTAAATAAAACTGAATCAAATTGAAATGTTCACTCGAGATTTACTCTGCTTTCAGGTTCATTGGAAGTCCATTCGCAAAATTAGTATTGGATGGCACCATAAAGGCCGTCTGAGGCAGTGTTCGTCGTCTCATCCTCTAACGGTTGCCCCGTATGAAGGTTCCTCAACTGCCAACAACAGAAATGTCATACTCTAAATGAACAGGATCCTACTTTGCCAACTTTGGGAATCTTTGGAATTCAACCATGCAACGGCATTATTCTGATGTATTGTGGGATTGACCGGGATAGACATGCAACAGCAATTAACTACAGTGCTTTCTGCACCTGAAACAGGTCGCGACCCGTGGGCCCGTGAATTTCACGAATGTTGCGATAGAGCCCGGACGTTTAAACCGAAAGGTGGAATCCGGCCATCACAGGCCATCATGATAGGGAGAGGACAGTATTGCTTTAAACAGAATCCACCACAGGGGACTCATGAGGACTCGTGTCAGCACGAAGGCTTTTGCCCCCTTGTAGAAAAGCACCTCCACAGCACCAGTTCTTTCTCGAGCCTCCTTGGACCGCAGGTAAAGGAAGAACGCAGCGGACGGTATATAATGGGTGTTGGTGGTGGTGTACAACAAGCAATGGTGTCAAAAAACTGTGTTGATATGTGTATATATATATATATACAAACATACATATATAAACTCATAATTATGCAATATTATGCAATATTGTATAATGGTTTTATATAGCTCAACCACGAAGATCCTGGAACCCATCAACGTTGTTCTGTCACCTTGAACATTGGGTTTGGGTTGTACCTAATTTTCGAACCATGCTGATCCATGACACTAGTGCCCTTGAATGCAAGTGGTCCCAACAGGTATGGTATATATGCAAGCCCCCAATTTGTTCACGCGAGAACAGGTGGGATATCTTGGGATGTTGGCGCGGTCTAGAACCTGCTCAATAATTATTCCTTGCTGATTTGCATCGTGGATGGTTGTTGGCAGCTGCTTGTTGAGTTCATAATCACACGAAGGGAACCCAGTGGACGGCCTAAGATATATATATATATAAATGTAACATATAAATATATACATATGGGGGGTTTACGGTTTAGTGTTTAGGATATATATATATATAACACTAGTTGTTCCATAGAAATATATCAGTCCACCGAACAAACTCCCAGCACAGACCGCCCTCGAGGATGCACCTGCCTGCAAGTGCTCTTGTCCTGCTTTTCGTGCGATGCGATTTTGTTTTGCGCTTGTGCAATTGAATCTAGAAAGTTAGAAAGTGAAGCAATGAATTGAATGGGGTATTAGGATGCTATTAGGTGGAGGCCATCACAAGTAAGTTGGAGGCCATCGCTACTGCACTAGTAACAAGAAGCTACTAGTAGTGCCCTTGCAGCTGAAGTGGATGAGGAATCCATAGGAATCCTGACTACCTGCTTACTGGATACTGACCCACTGCGCCACTCTGGGCCCCAAGAAGTGGTGCAGAATCGCGGTTCCGCTCCGTCATTGGCTTTTCCTCATTGTGCCTTGTCCCTTGCCTTCAGGCTTGCCAAACTCCCTCAAGCTGGCCAAACTCTGTACAAACAGTGCAGGAAATCACATATTAGTTGGCACATACTGCTCGGAGCTCTTGAATCCATTGTCAAGCATTGACTGTACCATGGTTTTGACTTGGGTTTCCACGTTTTTGAAGCTCATGTCAAGAAGCTTCTCTGCCGGAGAGACATCATATCGCACAGGGTGGGGCGGGGCTGGTCCCATCACAGCAGGCGCTAAGCTTTCCGAAACCCTTGTGGGCACTCGTCCTTTTATGTCATCGGGCAAAGCCTCTTTGATGTATCCGGCGACTTCCTGGAAATGCGGCGAGCCCCCAATCAAAAGAATTCGATGACCGCCTAAATCACGATAGGCGGCCTCCACATGCGCTCGGGCCACATCCCGCACATCGACGACGGTCTTGCAGGCATTCTCAATCTCCTGAACGCTTCCGTCCATGTATCCCACTAATGCACTCGCGGAGGTGTTCAGGTGCGGTTGGCCTGGAACCATGGGTCCCAAAATCAGCGTGGGCACCATAACGGTAAGTGTGAAAGGACAAGTAGGGTCTCTGCTCATTTTCCACGCAGTCTGCTCTGCCAACACCTTGGACAAACAATACCAATTCTCCTTTTCTCGCAACAAGTCAGCTGGAGACCAGTCTTCAGAGGTGTAGACGTGCTCAGTAGGAAGGGCTCCGTAGTTCGTATATACACTACCCGTAGATGAAGTGAGCACTACTTTCTTGACCCCCAACCTCTGGCAGGAGGATAGAACATTCTGGGTCCCTTCCACTGCCGGCTTCACAAGTTTTTCTTCTGAGCCACCCTTCATGTAGAAGGGCGAGGCTGTGTGGAGCACTGTTTCACAGCCGCCGATGGCAGCATCAAAAGATCCTGGGCTTAGCAAATCAACTCCTTCAAAGACTTTCAACCTTTCAGGTGCACCTGGCAACTCCAGCAGGTAGGCAGCCTTTTTGGCACATCTAGTGGTGGTATGCACGGTGTGGCCGTCCTCCAAAAGTAGCTTGATGCACCAAGATCCCAAAAAGCCGGAGCCCCCTGTCACGCAAATCGGGCTACTTGGCATGACACGAGACATTATGCTGCAGTGTGAACCCAAACTGCACGAAGCACCTCAGCCTCAGCACCACCCACGGTTACTCACAAAACGAGCAAACAAAAGGGAGCAAAAGATTGCTTGAGCCGGAAGTTTGCATTAAGAACTGGAAATACATCCCTATGTGCATCAGCAGTGCAGCAGTGAGGTCTCTTTCCATGGTGCTTGTCAAAAACCTGTTCCAAGAGGAAAAGAACACGAAACTGAACAAGCAAGTCTACTGGCAATCTAAGACTCAGTACCAATAGAACGTCTTTACAATGGAGGCCATCGGTAGGTAGGGCGCGGAGCGGCCTTTTAAAAAGCCCTAGTCTTTTTCATGTTTTTGGTGTTTGGTGCTCATACTTACAGAATCTCGAGGTTCCTGTCCGGGCCCTGCAGCCTGTCCTTCATCTTCTCTGCTGGCAGGTCAGGTCCTTTAAACAGCAACATGCCGTGTTCGATGCTCCAGCTGCTTTTAGCTAGCTACCTCAATAGCCTTAAAATAATGACTATATATATATGATACATTATAAATATAACATTGCATAATATACAGCACATAGACTGGAAGAGCAAAGTGGTAGGGGCGTTGTTCAAATTGCAAACATGATAAACAAATTAATAAACGTAGCTATTCTTTAGAATAACATTCTGTATACCGTCTAGAGTCTATACCTGGTTTAAAGTGCCCTCTAGCAACAGGTAAAAATTGCTCTCAAGCTATTGCACACGAATGATCATGATATGTTACTGTCAAATCTAGAGAGGTTGCCAAAAGATGTGTTCTTGTACTCATGGAGTGACCTCATCTCTGGTCAAACATCTGAAACTGCTATTGGCCGGAACGTTGCAATTGGTATTCCAGCCACCACGATGACAACCACTAACACCAAGCGCGAGGAAATCAGCTGCAGCAGCAAAGCGACTGTGCAGGGATTCGGGCCAGTGGAATCCAAATTGGGATTTCAACAACCTCTCCTGCGATCTGCATCACTTGCGCTCAATGTTAGCAAACACCCATGGCGGCACATGTATGGTCATGTGCTTCATGCAACAACTCTCTGCTTCACTTAGCCTCTGGGTGAAACCTGGGTGAAACCGCTGGAGTAATCTCATGTGGTGACAAAAATACCCTCCAAAAAAACTCTGGAGGTGGTCGACATCACTGTTCCCACTCGCAGGTCCTTTGCAAGCGTCCTGTGCGGGGAGGCGGCCACTAGGTTCCAGCCGAGCGAAGATCACTGTCATCACTCATCCGTACAAACCATGTGCGCAAGTGAAGAAAGAAGAAGGAGTGCGGTTTTGACCTCACCTATCGCATCAGTTCACGATGCTTCAGTGGAGAGTGGACAATCAAAATTGAAACGCCCCAAAGCTTAGGAAATCACCCTCCCCTGGTTGTCGGATTCCAAATATTCTAGAGTTTACACTCAGGTCTCTGCATTGGAGAGGCTTTCAGCCTTTGGGATCGATCTCATTCCGGCTTGTAAAATAGAAGGAATCTACTACGTCCATGTCGGACACTGCAACAACAACTTTTATCCACAGCTCAGCCTAAACTGATGCTTGCATTCCATAGAATGCCTCTACTATCCTCTACTAACCTCTGCCCTAGATTCCGCTAGTGGTTCTAGCATGTGCAAAAAAAAACCTAACAGTCCGCACCTCCTGCAACATATCAATGCTGGTGCTCCGAGAAACCCTGGCCGTGATGGAGATTGGCCCAAAAAAAACAAGTTTCGGGAACAGGGTTGTGGCTACATATCTTGAATGAACCCACTTAGCCAAAGTGTAATGCGAATCATGGAACTATATTGGGTCAGCAACTTCATGCTTGTTTCAGTTTCTGGGATACAATTGCATTTGGAGAAGAGTCCAGTGTATTTGCAGGAGAGTCTGTTTTTCATGTCGGGATGAAACACACCAAGCATATCCTGCAACTGTTGACTTTGAAAGATGATTTCACGACAACATTGATGACATGACTGCTCACTAATATTGTCACACTTCATGTGGAGTGGTGGATGGGGATATGAACGCTGGCACTTTCTTAGACGAGGGCAAAAAGAAGCTCCTGATGTTCATGCTAGCAAGAACCAAGGTGCCTAGGCTCAGGAATGAAGGTCCCCGTTGTGCGAGATAGGAAAATGGGTGAACTGTTCAAAGCTCTCTGCAATTTCTCTCTGTCCAAAGAAGGTACAGTATATCAATGATCAATATATAATATATCCCCCAATAGCACAACAAAAGCTCTGCCAGAACAAATTTAGTTAGAGTATGTTAGAGTATACCTATGACGTCGATCATTGGCCATGCCAACATCATTGGCCATGCCAACATCTGCAGTGCACGTGTTTGCCTGGACATGCACATCCAGAACTGAATCCGCAAGTAAGCCAAGTTCAGCATGTCAGGTTGTCACTTCGGCTGAGTCCTATGCCGTGCCTGGTGCTGGCCTCAGAGATCAAGGAGGAAGCAGACGGCTTGAGCTCCTCCTGTCGAAGCAAAACGGGATGATAGATAGATCTCACCAGCAGCCTTGGGTTGTGCACGGGCCCGACTGCGTGGAAAACACGGTCTTTTGCTTTTGTGTGGTCATCCATCTCCCGAGAACCCCAAGGTTAACCGATTCGGCTTGTTGGAATGTCTTCCGGTTCCCTGCTTTTGAATGTGAGGGAAGTGTGTAGTGTGTCTACGCTCACATAACCACACCACAAAGGTTACTGTAAATCACAATTAAGTTATCAAAATATCTAGCCATTTGGTGCACTCTGTGTGTGTGTGTCGCTCTGTGTGCTTGTGTGTGCTTGTGTGTCACTCTGTGTGTATGTCGGATGACATGTGCCTATTGCCTCACAGCCATTGGCCACTTAGAGCCAATCAGGATTCTCTGTAGAGGTCCTACTCATTGCACGCATGACCGGTCTTGCGAATGAATCCGGAAGAGAAGCGAAGTCCCCGGTGGCTTGAGGCATCATGTGTCCCATCGCTCCGTTTTGACATGAGGGCCTGAGGGTACTCAACCTGATGATCACTGACCAAGAGGTGATGTGAGATTCAATGGCTAGAAGATGCTAGAAGGATCAATACAACGGCCCTTCTACCGTGCTGACTCACAGAACTTCATCTCCACGCGACATTCCACCCGTTTCCACTCTGGGGCAGTTTTTGATGCAATATGATATGGCCAGAAAGTAACTTAACAGTGCTTTTGGCTCCAAAATCTTTAGTTTCTCACCATGCCCAATAAACTAGCTGTTGATTTGCATCCTTGGACTCCCACCCTCGACCTTCATGCTCTCGTGCCTTGCTACGACGGGCTACCACCCGCGGTTCTGTCACGAGGCCAGGTATCAAAGGCCTCATCGAATGCATGTAGGCATGACTCCTGTCATTGAAGAAGACAAGTAGTCGACATACCGAGCTAAGCATGCCCACCAAAAAGGTTCCCCAATAGCACCGAACACCCACGTGGGCTATGTGTGCAAGAAACAAGGCAAACGCTTGGGAAAAAGAACAAACACATTCAGGTTTGAGAGTTTCATTGGAAGCATCGAAAGAAACAAAAGATAAAAGTAAGTTGACTCTACTTCTCCACTTGGCCAATATTCATCTGGCAAACATGCAGGAACTTGGTCGAAAAATAATCGAACTGCCGTCCCAGCCTCTGTGTCATTGCAGCGACCAAAGAGACACCGGGGGCGGTGGCCTGTCGCTTTCGCTGGGCGCTGGTACCGAAAGCGGCCTAGACAGTCCAACTCACATGACTCACAATATAACCTGCCTCGGCCTCGGCTGGATCCCTTAGCTCTTACCTTTTCTTCAGATCATGGGATTCTTCAGATCCATGATCCATGGACTCGCGAGGTCTGGGTGACCACCTCATACCACCTCACACAAATCCATTTCACACAAATCCATTCAAATTCAATATATATAGTTTTTTTAAAAGAATTTAAAATATATTTCTGAGCAGAATTGATAAACACAATTCTCAAAGTTTCATCCCTGCCCACCGCCCTGGCCAACCCCACAGGGCAGGCCTTTTGAAAGAATGGCTTCTGTAGTCTACCGGAACCCCCACAACGAGCCGCTAAATGTGCAATTGAAAGCATTGGCCGTAGCCAGAAAACCTCCGGAGTGAGCCTGGATTGGGTCGATAGAACCATAGAGTCGAGTAGTTGTCCCATGAATGAAGTCAACCAATGGATGGACTCCACCCAAGTAGGCGACTTTCTTAGAGCTGTCAGAAAAGAACACAATCCTACATCGACTGAGATGAGGACTAGCAAGCATTCGTTAATTTCGCCACTCCGTACGTCCTTCATGAGATGGTCCACAAAACTGATCGAATGAGGTGTCGTTGAGATGTTGACCCGACACCTTGCCGGCGGTGTCGGGGTGAGGTGATCATGCCCAAGCATGGGACATGCTCGCGACAATGTGTAACCATTTGCTGACCATGTCTCCTTCCCAGGGTTTGATTGATTGAAAATCTGATGAAATCTGATTGATTGTGGTAATCGTACAACCAAAGAGAACACATCGCCCCGCATACTCAGTACTCTCCGGCTATCGCAAAGTATCTGATGCCCTCACATCCCGGCTATGGGACACAGAATGGTTCAATGTGGTTCAATGATCCAATGATCACACGGGGGCTGCGAGATCTTCGGAGATGTCTGTTGGGTGTACGTAATTCCAGTATTCAAAGCTCTGTAAAGTGTTGGATCAAACTCCAAACCGGCCGGCTGGTGCTCAGAATCCAGCATGGCCGTTTCTCGAAACATTCTTGAAACAGCACAAGTCTAGACTGGCCAGATTGTTTCTGAAGCGAATGGTTAAAGTGGATCAACTTGGGGGCTGGTTTGGGGTTCTGATTTCTTAGCTACGAAAGGGGGCGGTTTGCAGTCCAATTTCTCTTGGTAGACACACTGGTATCGTCAGGAATTGATGTCCACTCTGTCCACCAAAGCACATTGCAAGAGTTTCTCAACTTTTGATCCCCACCCACATCAATGGAAATGACTGAACTTACTCCAACCTAATAGGAAAAGGAACCTAATCGCGCTAATGGCGATGGCCTCCAACCTAATAGTGATGACCTCCAACCTAAGAGCGATGGCCTTCAACCTTCAAACTCAATTTGATGTGGTGGAATAGGTCGATAGAACCAAGTTCCATGAAGGACTTTGTGGTATGTTCTTCGGTAGTCTTCGCGACGAGGGCATACAATTACATAATCTTTATTTATATAATACAGTGGATGTACAGTATATACATGCCACAATGTTGGACATCCATGGTCCGGCTCATTCCAAACATCTCGAGATGTATCTTATGACCATCTGTGCAGGTCTCGAAGAGACACGGTTCGCATCCATCTCTCTTCTGGGTTGGGGAGCATGATGAAATATGATGTGGCAAATTCAACTTGAAGATCAGAAGCACAATCCTTGTTCTGGGGAAGAATCCAAACTCAGGTCCACACACATCCAAGCCTTTGGTTCAACGCCATCCAACCCTTCTGTGGTCACCACATGCTTCCAAGCGGAGTCGTCTTCTAAGACTTTCTTCACCTCGCGGCCCAAGTAGCCTTTGGAATCCACTCCTTCCCCGAGCTGACCATATATGACATCCATAAGAAGCGATATGGATGTGTGCAAACATGGACCATCTTATGACCTATGACTTGGTTTCAGCCCAGCTCAGCACCACATTGTAGATTACCTGGTGATGTGCGGATCACGACTCTTTGGACGCATCTCAACATGTCGATCAACGCATCTCCCAACTTTGGATTTTACGGCTCAACTTGAATGAAGCCAAGACAACACATGTGCACCAAGCGTGTTGACTGGAAGCCAGACTAGCCCACCTCAGCGGTAGCCAAGTCGATGCAGTTCTTCTCCTGGAAGTCACGCGCCCAGGCCAGGACAACTCCCATGATTGAAAGTTCGGAGAACAAATGGAGCTATGGCAGGCTGAGTGGCCATGGAGAAACATCCCTTCCTGCTTTTAGCTACTTACAGGGTCTTGCAGAAGTAGATATCGTGCATATCTTAAACTAAACTACAGCTTCAATACACACAGTCTTATGATACGCAATGTCTGTAGGCGCATCCGTGCCTGCTGTAATCAGCGGACCCGCTGTGGCTGTCAGGGAAGGTTGCAGCAGTCGACTCAAAGGTGGGTCTACATGTGGAAAGGAGTGAACCGTGAACCGTGAACCATGTTTGGTGCAAAGTCGGACGTTGATAAAGTGGTTCTAAAATGGAGCACCAAGGCACATGCGACAAAATGGGTATTTGCAGCAGTTCCAGGTCATGTAAAGTTAGGATTAATAAATCCTCCCTAGTTAACCCGAGCCCACAACCAGGTCAATGTTTCGCATTACTACTACTACTGCTGCTGCTGCTACTACTACTACTACTGCTACTAGCTACTAGCTACTAGATACTAGCTATTGTTGCTGCTGCTGCTGCTACTACTACTACTCCTGCTGCTGCTGCTACCACTACTACTATTACGACCACCACCACCACCCTACCTACCTACCTACCTACCTACCGACCTACCGACCTACCGACCGACCGACCGACCGACCGACCGACCCACCCACCCACCCACCTACCTACCTACCACCTACTACATGTTTGATGAAATCCTAAAACATGTCTAGGGCTCAGGGTCTATAAATTGGCTTATTTAAAAACAATTAAAAAAACAATCAGTTGACAAGCTGACAAAGGGTACCCCTCACAAGGGCCGGTCCCCCATCAATAATCTGCACTACTACCCCCTATTAAAATGATCCTGTGTCTCTGGCCTTTTCTTTGTGCTTGTTTAAGCTTATTGTGACTACTACTACTACTACTACCACTACTGCTGCTGCTACTGCGACTACCACTACCACTACTATGCTGCTGCTGCTCCTACTACTATTTTTACTACTACTACTGCTGCTCCTACTACTACTACTACTACTACTACTACTACTACTACTACATTACTACTACTACATTACTACTACTACATTACTACTACTACCTCTACCTACTACCTACTACCGACGGCGACTGCGACTGCGACTACGATTGCTCCCTGGGCAGATTATTCAGTGGGAGTGGACCTCGTGAGTGGTATCTCATATCGTCTTGACCTTGTTGACCTACCACGTGGGGGGGGGGGGGAGGGGGAGGTTTATTAATCCGGTCTTCGCATTACAAAAAGGCGGATCTTGGAAAGAGAAGGCTCACCCTTGGTGAAGTTATATAATCCAAAACCCTGTTCGAAAACTGCTCAGAACTGTCCTCCCAATGCCAGCCTCAGTCGAGGCACTCAAGTCAGGTAACTTGCGGGATGGGTGACCTTCGTCCTGTGCACTTGCGTCACACTGTGAGAACACCCTGGGCCAGGCAAACACGTACCTGAAAATTCTGGAAAGAGGCACGAAAGAATTTGTTGTGCTTGCTTGTTAAGCATCCAGTACCTCTGTAGATCCACAATGGCTACACCCCCAGCCGCAAGTATCTGGAAAACAAATCAGCTGGCTCTTTGTCGCACTAGTCAAGTCCAATTGAGGCACTTCTTTTCTTGGTCTACCTGGATGGCAACCAAATGGACATGGCAAAACATGGTGGATTGCACCAAACCGCTGCTTTGGAAAAATTGATATTCTTGCAAGTCATATCAGCCACAAGATCCATCGCAAAACTCTTGTGTGACCTTGTTACAATCAAGATATTCCAAGTTTCGACTGAGGTTTGTAGTGTTTCGAGGTCCACATGCGAATTCATGCCTGCTGCGGCTTATTTTTACATGTATCTGTATGATTGTATGAGTATTATTAAGTATGTATCCCCGTGTGAATTACCCGCTTGGGGTTGGAATTCTCATTTTCTAGTAGGAAACATGTTTGGGGTCTAGAAAATGCAGTGGCTGCACTTTCAGCTCTAGAAAATGATATGGCTGCACTTACCCAAGAATATGAGAAATTACTAGAAAATGAGGCAAAACAGGGATTTGCCAAGTATGTGGAAAGCGCAGGTCCCTCTAGAAAATGGGCCGGGACAACGTCTATGTGGCACTTTTTTGCCGCTTTTCGGCTACGTCGTCGAGTGCGGAGTCAGTCTTTTCCTGACTCTCTCCCATCTGGATGCTGAACATCTCAACTGAGATCACTAAAGCTATCAAAAAAAACAACTATCTATGAACTGCATTCAAGAACTGCATCCACTTGACACCATGCCTAGTGCACGGAAAAGTCTTAAACCATCTTAAACCTAATTGAAGCTTCCGGATCCTTAGGATCAGCGGATCTAGGGCTGCATGCTGATTCCTTCTAGATCGATTCTTTATGATTCCATATGATTCCTATTGATGCCTGAATATGCCTGATGATTCCTTCATCAGCGGTCATCACTCCACGGGGGCAGCCTTCTTGCTACGGATGAAGTCCGACACCTCCTTGACCAAGTGGAGAAAGCCGGCACGGGTGGGCGGAGTACGGCCAAACTGCTGCTCAATGGTGGTGAACAGCTTGTGAACTGCCTCGCCAAATGCAACTCGCCCTCTCATGTTCTTGTACCTGAGGGTGTGGTTCACTACAAAATGGTATTGTCTACTTTAAAAAACAAACATACAGCTTCTACAAAGTGTGCTTGTACCTGAGATCGGCTGTGAATGATCCACTAGAAAATGGTACCACTTCATTTCCACAGGTTTGACACAGCCTCTACAAAATGAAATCTGAGTATATATGCCAAAGATTGCCAAAGTATGTTGAGCCACAGAGTGCTGATGCATTCTGGCGCTTCTTCACAAATCTCTTTCCACGTCATGGTGGAAGCACCCTCGAATGTCATGCGGCAACGGCCAGCGACGTCAAAGATGGGAGATGATGGAAAGCTCTTCTGGTGGATGCTGTAGAGGCGCTTCAGCTGCACCTGTATCGCCATCTTCCCAAGCAGCGAGGACCTCCGGTAGTGTGAAGCATCGGGTTTCTCTGGACAAGTTGCGGCTACTGCCTCGGCCTTTGTTTTCTTCTCCTTGGCCCCACGCTTCTGACGACAGCGAACAGAAAACCTTGACACCCGAATTCTCGGTCCGGCTGGCTTCAAGGCCTTCTTCTCCAACAAAGATTTTGCCTTGCCTCCCTGGCCACGAACCATGGTTGGACCAACGTCCCAAACATCAACTTCATGTATGTTGGACATAGCCGCCGCACTCTCTGCGGAAAGGGTCACCGTCATGAATCCTGTGTTCTCCAAAGGGTGCTCACCTGAGATGGAGTGGTTCCATTTTGTAGTGGATCATTCTTAGCAGATGACAGGTACAAGCTCATTTTGTACAAGGAGTGCTTGAATCCATTACCAAATGACATCAGACTAAAAAGATTCCAAATGACATCTACGGATATCCACCAAAACATACCAAAACATCCAAAAGCAAAGAAAATGTCATCACAGCCGAAGGACAACTCTGGCAATCGAGGATGCACACCAAGCCTTCCAGGCGAACGCTCCACACAATGGAATTAGAAGCACACTGGAAATGAAGGGCAGGTTTCTCGGAAGGGTCCTTCTGCTCAAGCTCCATCACTCTGAAAGCTGGACACGAATTCACTGGTGTCTCTCCTGCATACAGCTTTGACTATCTTTGACTGCTTCAATCCACAGCTATAAGAGACATTTCTATACCATATGGAAACTTTCAGACTCTCGTAGTTCTACAAAATGACATGTCTCAGTCTTACAGTCAACTACCCTCAGCTAGAAAATGATGATACCACATGTAACGCATGGATACATGTATATATATATATAACCACTCTTGAACTCTTGAACTACAGAAATTGAAAAGTGGACACGCGCATACTGTCTCCAACTGTGCGTTTTTTCTCTTGACACTCTCACGCTCCCCTACTGGTGTCTCTCCTGCATACAGCTTTGGCTGCTTCAATCCACGCCAAACGCTGACCACCATCCCAATAGCAACGCAAGCTGTCCTTGAGGGGGTATGGAAGATCACCACGTTGCCAGGCCTGGGCCAGCCAATGTTGCTACACAATGATATTGAATCAGACGTTCTTGTCCAAAAAGGACTCTAGAAAATGATCAAAATGCTAAAGATGTGAGAGGGACAAGGTGCAAAGACATCAAACAAAATCACATATGATATATATATAATATTATATATATAATACATTATAATACTATAATACTATATATAAAGAATTATACACCAAAGAGTACACCAAAGGCAGGGAACGTCAACCGTTCCGGAGGCGAGACAGGCACCTGCAACTCTCGTTGCGCTTGTTGAACCATCTCCTTCCACTTGTCTAATCGGGAAGCCCGGGATTGGTATACAGGATCCAACTTCTCAGCTTCAATCATGGCCAATTTCCTCTCGTTGTACCTGCAATGACTAGAAAATGAGTGTGTCCTAAGGAAACAATGTCAAAGCAACACTACAAAATGACATTCCACTCTCCGGGGTCAAATCCATAACAAACTCATGCTAACTGAACTGACAAAAGCTAAGGCGCTGATACCAATTCAGACCCCTCGAAGCTTTGCGACTATTCTTCGCATTTTTCAGAAAGCCGGTGTCAATGCCGCCTTTCCCAGAGCGCAACCGAAGGAGAAGCCGCCAGAGCCGATTCCACATGTCACCATCTTTGAGTTTCAGTGCTTCAAGCAAAGTGTCAGGAATCTCATTGCCGTCCTTTCCACTCTTTGGGCTGATGAAGCGCTCGTCCCGATATGGTTCCATCACGTTCTCCTTTGTCAAAATTCTATGGAGATTCTCAAGGTCATCGGCTCCAACCAAATCTGGGTCTTGCTCAGGACCTGCGGGTGCATCATCTGGCACGGTGACATCATCGAGGTTGTCCGATGGCTCCATCAATTTGTGATCGACCCGCAATGTGTCCAGGAATTGGATGCAGTCTGGTGAGCCTGGCTTCTCTGCAGGCCGCACCTCTTCCAACTCATCATCCTCATTCTCTGCGGGCTCTTCTGGATCATCCCACTCATAGGCGCCGTTCTGACAAGCTTTCCTGTACATCTTCTCCAGCCGGTCTTCAGAGAATTCACTGCAGCGTGCGACCAGCATCAATGATGACTTCAGGGCCCTGTCGCAGCAGTCGGCAAACCTGAGAAGTTGCATGACTTGCGCTGTGTCGCCACTAGAAATCAAAAACTTATTTAAAACGTTTAAGATCTTTTAAAAGATACTTGAAGAAACCCCGACAAAAAAGGATCCAAAAGGTGTGTCTCACTGTTTGTCAATGTTCATGTCTAGTCACCTGCTTAAAAGAATAATGGACAATAGTATACAATATTATACAATAGTATACAATAGTACAAGAGTAGGCAAAAGTATTCATTTTCTAGTGAGTATGGTTTTGTATTTTGTATCAAACTGTATCATTTTGTAGTGATTTGTAGTCCAGTAGCTGTTGGTCCGACAGTGGCTTCTCAGCTTTGGCAGGCTTGGGCTTGCTGTGGTTGAGAGTCTTCGAGACCTTGAGAGATTGGCGAGCTGATGCCATGAAGAAGGAGCGGGCGCTGAGCTGCGCCGAGGCCGATTGGGATCGTAAATGCCCGAAGTGCTGCTCAATCGGGAGTTCGCTGCAACGCGCAAAGCCTGACTGCCAACAAGTGAACTCTGACGGCTTGGAGACGCACATGGCCACACCAGCAAGACTGACAGACTGTAATGTGCTCATGGTCTGACCAGCATAGAATAAGGACCCCTTGGGGAGTTGACGCTCTTGACATGCCCGGTCAGCTAAAAGGCGGAATAAGTCCAAACAAATGAAACCACACAAGCCCAGTTCACATCGTGCCCCAATCTCCATGTCTCGGTGGAGTGCTGGTGACAAACACATTGCGCAAACGAGGCTGTGGATGGTCATGCCCTTCAGCGCCCAGTGCACCGATAGAGATGAAAGAGGAACATTTTCCTGCGAATCCCAATCGAGCCAACAAATTCTTTAAAACTATCATCCTACAAAATGGCATGTTTCTAATGTCACAGTGCAAAGGTCTTACTACAAAATGACACCCTGCACATAACTGCGAGCAAGACTCTGTCACATCTTCAACCAAATACCAGGGATTGTTGTATACACTGCAAAGTTTATCGCTCATCGGACAATTTCTGCTGTATGCGATTGGCGGACAACCATGCGTGACCAATTGCGTGGTGTCTGCGTGGAAATTCCCAAAGAGGATCACTCTCAAAGGGCTGTTGAGTTGTCCCTGGGCGTTCTTTGCACAGTGACCTGACTGGTCATTCTTCTGTAAGCCGGCTCTAGCTCTACAAAATGAAATTAAACAAAAATAAATGAGGGTACAAATGTCTAGAAAATGATATTCCTTCAATAAACCGCAAAGTCTAAGCGACATGGCCCCGGCATGGCCCAGAAAACATCGCCTTTGTGCATGCACACTTTCATCGGCAGTCTTGGCAAATCATTTTTGGGCAAAGGCTGGTGCTTGAGATCACTGAAGAATGGTATTTTGAGTAGTTCCTCAGAGTCTATATCTTCAAATTGGCCATGCACGCATTTGCGCACAAATCCGTGCGTAGTATGTGCATCGAAGCTGATCCCACGGACCAGATTCTGGCTGGCCTGTAAAACGGTCCCTACCGTTTCCAAGACTGTCCAGCAGCCCCTGTGGGTAGCGTGGGCGCCACGGAAGGTGTGCTCGACTGGAAGGGCGCAAACTGACATTGGGCACTTGTCACGACCTTGTGGATCCCAAGTGACAAAATCCAAGAGCGCCTTAGCTCTGGGTACTACAGAGACGTCAATGTCATCGCTCTCCAAATCCAGAAATGCAACGTCAGATTGACCAATTTGGAAAGCACCTCCGACCAAACCCCGGCGTCCATGCAAGCAAGCCTGGGACAGCCCTGCCGTCAAGTAGGTGGCATCAAATGCCATCCAAAGCCTTCCTGGTGGCAGACTCAGACCAAAAATATAGAAATCGTATGAAATAGCATTAGGGAGTTCATGGGAGTTCGCCAAATTTGGATGATTTAACATGAATTAAGATGATTTAACTGTATTGGGCTAGCTCCCACGCACTTGGTCCATCACAAACATTGCAGTTGAGCATCTTTTGCAGTTAGGACTGTGCAACGGGTACCTCGTGTCTAAGATCTCCCAGTTCTCAGCAAGGACTTTCGGCCAATTCAAAGCCAATGCAGGACTTGGCAAACTATGGCGCGAGAGGTCGTCCAAGCATGTCTTCAAGGAGTCAGCCGACAGGCCAAACCTGGCACACTACAAAATGCCAGATAGTTGAATTTTATTCACAACAATGTCACTACAAAATGCACTGACAAGCAATGTGGCAATGCCTAAGAATACAAAAGAATTGCATCAAATGACAAGTGACTCACGGGCAAGCGCTTTGTTCCCTGACACCATGGCCAGGGAGAGGCCTGCATCGGCAATGAGGCTGGTTTCTTTGTCGCTTTCCTTGGTTCTGCGTCCCCGCATGGTTTCGATTCCACGCATCTGCTTGTCCACCTTGCGGAAGCACTGAAGAGCGAGTCCGTGCAGGAGCGGGTGGGAATCTAGCCTGCCATCGAGGGCCCCCAGAGCAATCTTCAGCTTGGACACTTCCGTCTCATCAACCCTTCCCGACGCTATCACTGCAGTGAACCGCGCAGTGATGTCCGAGAAGTCATTGGGAATGCTGGCCACATTCACCTTGATAGCTGGTTTCACCACAGTCAACAAAAAAGCCGCGCTTGCCTCTGTAGAGTTGGAAGCCGGGTTGCTGGTCCAACTGCCCCTAACGTACTGTTGCAGCTTCCCGTTCTTCAGCTTCAAGAGCTTTTCCAAGCCTGATGGGTCCCTTCGATATAGCTCACTGTCTCGAATCTGTTGCTCAATGTTAGCTGCCACATCTTGTGATTGGAATAGCCTGAATGAGGACAAAGAGAAGAGACCCTCACCATATCTGACCACTAGAAAATGAGGTTTCCATATCCCTTCTCCCACAAAGCAATTCTAGAAAATGGTAAGGTACGAAAGGAGTTTGATAGTGTATGATATATCAAGTGATATATCATGATATATCATGTTTATTAATATTTATTATATTTTATTATTGTTTGTTGCATTCATTGACAACCTGGCCTCGCACTCAGAAGCCGGGCGAAGTTGAACTTCATGGAAAAACGAGCAATAGTCCTGGCCACTGCGTGAGCACCTCCAAGTTTGAGGCACTCTGAGCATATATGCCGAGTTTCTGGTTGCTCGTCAATCTCACGCAAGCAATGCGATGAGCGGATGAACCATTCGCCATTACCATCCCGCCAGTAGCAGTGTGCAGCTAATTTCTTCAGGTTGGACATGCTTGCCCAAGTTTCAAATTCTGCCCTGAAGTGGTACAAATTTCCTGCGGACTGGGCATCAGAGATCTGAAGTGCGGCACATGGTACTTGCTTTGTGTCAGGTTTCTGGCCAGATTTTTCCCGTTCGTAGATGGCAAGGCCGCGCAAGTGCTGGACTGAACCACAATGTGAGGCCACAAAATGTTTCACAGTGCGGAGCTTGAGCGTGGATAGTTCAAAGACTTTTCCGTCAGGCGAGGCTTTTGTAGGGCAAAGACGGCATCGGCAAGGAAGCCTTTTGCCATGCTCTCCTGACTTCAACATCTGCAAGAATTCAAACTGCGCCAAGTACTCGAGGGGGTCCATATTGTCATCTGCTTCCTCCTCACTGGCCTCAGCAGGATCTCCGGCAGCGGCATCTCCTTGTGGTTCTTTAGGTTCCTTTGCTTTTGCTGGCGCGATGGCAAATGGGTCAGCATCTCCTCCAAGCGCTCTCTCAACCAAGGACTCCAGCTCACTGGGATTGAAGTTGCACTTCATCAGAAGCTCCTCGCATGCATTGCACGTGTCAGAGGTGCCCGAAGATAGCAGCCTCTGCTGCAACTGCACGTAGCTGCCGTTGGGGCACTCGTTCACCTTCTTCACCTGGGCGTGCCTGGAGTAGAGAAGCAGAGACTACAAAATGACCCTATATATCTCCCAAGCACCATGAAAACCCACTACAAAATGGAGAAACAACTTAGTAATCAATCTCTTGCAAGACGCTTCGCGTGAATTTTCTGAAACTGTGGCCACGTAGCCCCAATCCTTCCCAAGTACTTTCGAACTGTAGCCATCTTCACCTCATGCTCACTCAAGACTGCCTTCTTGCAGCGCTTGTGACTCTTTCTGGCAATGCGAGGACAACCTAGATCTAGTTCATGATCTTCCTCGCCCACCTCAAACTCATCAGCTTCCCTGTGATCTGGCGAATAAGCGACTGCCTGCCCTGGCTTCGCAAGTAGTGTATTTTCCTTCACCTTCTTCCGGCCAAAGGCAGCAGGGCGACACTCCTGAACACTGACCGGCTTCCCCTTCCCTTTTCTCATTGGATGCTTCTCTGTTGACACGGGGGAGCCAGCTTTTTGTTTCGTCGACTTCTTCTTTGGGGTGGTTTCGGTCTCTTCAGCTGCTTTGGTCTTTCGCTTCTTGCCCTTCAATCCTTTGTCATTGTCTTCCTCACGCTCACGAACCTTTGCGGCAGCATCATCCTTCTTGCTTCGCTTCTTGTCCTTGTATGCTTTTCCTGGTTCCTTCATCTTCTCTTTCGTCTCATGCTTGTGCTTGGATTCTTTCTTCTTCTTCTTCGTTTCCTTGGGTTCTTCCCTTCTCTCGTAATGTTCACCACTAGAATCAGGCTCATCTTCTGGGTCATCCTTGAACTCGACATCCAAGCCAAATAGAAAGAAAAGATCACGCCAGGATTCATTGTCTGCTGCGCTATTCCATAAAGTCCGTAATTCCTGAGAAGAGAGGATCAACAAAGCACACAGGATCACACAGGTCTACAAAATGGCTCAAAACCAAAAGGCATGGGGAAATTTTGATGCTAGAAAATGCAAACAAACATCAAAAAATACGCCGTAGGTCTTATTCTTAGTCAAAGTTTCCAGGCGCATGTTGTCTAAATCTTCTTTGTTGAGACTGCGCTTGGTCTTGCCACATGATGACGGGCTGCCATTGCCAAGAGTAAGGAGGGACCATAGAGCACAATTGCCATCTGCTGGCACGGACTCCGTGAAAACGTTCATCTTCTCAATCTCTGTGAAAAGGTTTGCTTGAGACTTGAGGATCTCAGCTCGGGAATCAAGCTCCTTTCGCATATTCACCAGTGTCTCTGGTTCCAACTGAGCTGCGCGGAAATCCAGTTCTTCGTGCTCCTTGGCAAGCTTGGCTTCCTCCAACATCAATAACTTCTCACGGGCCGAACGACATTTGGACCAATTTTTCTCACCCAGCTGCTTCCTGTGCCAGCCAGGCTGGAAATGGTTTATCGTAAGAATGGAGCCCTTCTGGAAGTCGGCTCTGCAACCAATGATGAACCAAGTAGAAGGGTGAGCGATGTCGGGATTTTTCTTCATGTCTGCAATTGCTATTTCATTGCCCTGCACGGTCTCTATCACATCCCGCAGGGAGCGGCAACGCAACTCCGGTTCATCGTCACATATGATGCACATAACGTCCACCTCCCTGGAAATAGCAAGCAAAGCGAGATCCAGCAAACCAAGGTAGGAACCATGTGTACTCACTTTGTCCGCATATCTAGCCTGGGCTGAACCGGGGAACCCGTGATTTGGCCCGGGCTGAACAGGGGGAATTTATGGGAAGCGCCAATTTGGAAGCAACAAATGAATACACATACTGTATTACATGGAATTACTTTGACCAAAGGAGCCATACAGTGTCTTGTTTTTTCTTCAAATTCCTGTGGACTCATTCTCAGGTAGTGCTCATCGTCCGCATGTGGCTGGAATGGAACCAAAGAATCGACTCCCTCATTTGTCTTCTGGCCTGGGCAGAAAACTCCCCCCAACCGTCATCGCCAAATAAATCCTGATAGACTTTTTTTAATTGAAACTTTGCTTGCAATGCACCCCGCAGGACCGCAGGGCACTACAAAATGATACACAATGTCTAGAAGACTAGCTTTTCTCACTACAAAATGATACAGAATAGACATGGGAAGCCAACACTGTTGCGCCTGGCTCCCGCTTGATGCGTGCCTAGCGGAACAGGGGTGCCATGGATAGAAGTTAGAAGAAATGGAAAGACAGTGGAAGACACAAGTCCGCACGCCCTTGCTTCTCTCATCTACTCTGAACCAACACCTGACAAAAACTGGACCTAGTCACTGAGCTAATCCTAGTTGAGCAAGCTTCACAATGCTCTTGGTCTGTGGCTGGATCCAGCTCGGAGAGCTTCTGGCTTTCCTCAAGGCCTGTGCAGGACAAACAGCAACGTTCTCTACAAAATGAAGAAGGTCACCAGAAATCTATCCAGAACTGCCACTACAAAAAGGGTTTTGAGCAGTAAGGGAAAGAAAGAGAACATGTTGGACAAACCCTGTGTCGGAGGCGCCCAGTTTATTTTCCCTTGCAGTGCTCTCAGTACACACACACACTGCACACACTACTCACTTTCTCCATTCGAATCTATTGGATTCCATTTCAATATCCGTCTATATCCGTCTATTTGCCAAAACTCTCCACAAAAGCCTCTGGCAGCCTGAGACAATGCTTGCAGGGCTTCAAATATTTCACCGAACTGGCTTTGGATACATGCTGGCACGTGGCTACGTGAACGCATGTTCCATTCAAAGTCACTGCGAATAGCTCAGGCGCCGTCTCAGGCGTATGTGAAGTACCACTCGGCGCCCCACTTGCCGCACTTGTCAAACGATGGCGCGCTGCACCGTAAGGTCTAGCCTTTTTGCTGGTAGCGTTCTGAGTCAAAGCTGCTGGGGATGAAGGCTCAGATCCAGGAAGACCTTTTGATCGGCGGCAGCACCAGTGAGCAACGACGAATTGGACAAACAGCGTCCCAATCACGGACACCAAAACGATGAGTAGCACCCCCATAAGGAAGATGTCCATGGCACGCGATCAAAGTGGTGGGTTGAGGACTCTGGGCTGTGGGGGAACTGCAGGCACTTGTGCCAAATGAAGGGAGCGAATCATGAGCAATCTAAATGACAGTGATCACTAGACTCACTAGAGAATGCACAAGCAATCAACATTGCAAAAAGCCTTGTGACTAGAAAATGTCAAGTTGAACGCATCTCCCCCTTCATTTATCTGAGCTGACTGACGGGTAGTGTGACGGCTCTGCTAGAGTGACGATGTATCCCACCTGCCCTCCCACCCAAATATCCAACCTTCTTCAACTGTCTTCTGCCGTGTGTCTTCTTCAGCACGGGTTGCACCCTGTCCTGGGCACAGCTGCGAGCCATGCTCCTGGTCTGCACATGTATCACCAGAAAAGTGTCTAGAAAATGCAAATTTCCACAAAATCATCCCTGGTGAATGCTCTAGAAACTCTACACTGACCTTGCGCTCACACTGACTCCAACACAGCACCCCCAATCTGAACCAAAGCTGATGCTTGGTACCGTTGAGCAGTATAGGGTCTAGAAAATCAATGAGAATGACACAGTTAACAATATTTGAATGAAACGTGTCTCTAGAAGCTCTAGGCGCCCTCACACTCACACGCTGCAGCCCCTGCAACACCACCCGCGCCAACCTTCTCCAGAAATCCGTTCCTCTTCTTTGGGTGTGCCTGGGCACGGTTGGACGCAGTGCTGTGGTGGTCCAGAGGGTAAGGGTCTAGAAAATGCCTAGACATCATGAACATCTGTGAGTTGAACTCTCTACAAAATCAACTTGCCGTCGTTACACTCATGCTTCACCCATCATCCATCATCATCCCAATATCTCCCAACATGGTTCACTGGAGGGTCATGTCCACAGTGATTACAAATTAGGAAAGAAGATGAAAGAAGTCATCTGCCCTATGGTCTGGTGGCCTAGAGGTATAGAAAATGAATCAGGAGGCAGTTCCTAGCAGGATCTTGTCCTAGAATCTGTCTGCCTTCCCACCCACCCAAATATCCAACCTGCTTCAGCTGCTTCAACAGTCGTCTCCGGCTTGACTGCTTCACTGTCTGCTCCACCTGTGCACGGGTTGCAGGCGATCTTAGTCCATACATGTATGGAATCTAGAAAATGACTGAATATACTGCATTTGAACCCTGTATAGGGTCTAGAAACATAATAAACACACTCACACGCTGCAGCCCCTGCAACACCACCCGCGCCAACCTTCTCCAGAAATCCGTTCCTCTTCTTTGGGTGTGCCTG
>CAXAMN010009091.1:19615-97329 GCA_963970005.1 Durusdinium trenchii | reverse complement strand
TTCACTGTCTGGTCCACCTGTGCACGCTTTGCAGGCGATCTTGGTCCGTATATACATGCGTATACATCTATGGCCTTTAGAACATGACAAAACATACTGCATTTGAACCATGAATAGTCTAGAAAATCTTCACCAGGCACCCAAACCTGGTCCAGCATTCAGACCCTCAGAATTACTGGACGTCATCTGGAGCGCACCTGCAGAAGCAAGAGCACGCGATCAAAATGGTGGGTTGAGGACTCTGCAATCATGAGCAATATGAATGACAATGATCACTACACTCACTAGAGAATGCACAAAAAAAAAACATTACAGAAATCCTGGCAACTAGAAAATGTCAACTTAATCGCATGTCCTTTCTCTGACGTGACAGCTGTACTAGACTGACGATGATGACGATGTATCCCACCTACCCGCCCAAATTATAACCTTCGTCGTGCCTCCAGAAGATTTCAGTCGCAGCGGCGGGCTGTTGAAAAATGACCGTCGGATTCTGTGCTCAGGCGTTTCAAAGCCATCAGATGCTTGGCTACCAGGACTGACAGCAGGCCCACGCGCCGGCACTGGCGCGGAGACCTTGCTCTCCGGCGTAGTAGCAATTCCACGCGTCGGCCCTGCAGCTTTCTCAGGAGGTCTGCTGGCCTTTACAGGTGCTGCAGGTTCTGATGGCTTTGCCGGCGTTGCCTTTGCCGGCCCTGGCTCGGAGACCTTGCTTTCCGGCGCAGTAGCAATTCCATGCACCGGCTCTGCAGCTTTCTCAGGATGACTGCTGGCCTTTACAGGTGCTGCAGATTCTGATGGCTTTGCCGGCTTTGCCGGCTTGGCCTTTGCCGGCGTTGGCTTTGGCTTTGCCGCCGGCTTTCCCTTGTCGTTCTTTCGCTTTTCCAACCACTGGTCAAGAGGAAGAGGCTTATCCTCAGAGAAACCACCACAGCTATGCGAAAAAAACAATTTCTACAAAATGACATTTTTCAGTGTTACAGTCAACTACCCTCACTACAAAATGATACCACATGTAACTGAAAAGCGGACACGTGCCAACTTGCCAACTGTCCTTTTTTGCTTGACAGTCTCACGCTTCCCTACTGAAAGATATCTCCCCTACTATCATCCATTTGGCCTACATGAAGGCCCCCCCGAATTGCGTCCAGATGCTCAGCAACTGGACCCGGCTTCAAACTTGTCGCTGTAAAAGCCGGTCGTGAATGCATTGTTTTAACCAACAGTGAAACACGGCTCTACAAAAGCTCTTGGTAAACTTGGCTGAATCTGCTAGGTGTTGCCCACCTTGCCAGCCTGTTCTCCCATCCTTCATCGTGATCTTCTTGTGATACTCCTCAGGTTAACCATGTGGCATTTTCTAGTCTAACTCAATCTCTATTTTATATTATCTCATTCATTTTGTAGTCAGCACACCTTGTGCTGCCAGGCATCTTTCTTTAACTTCCTCCGTGCTTGGCGTCTGCGAAAACGAGCCTGCAGAAGCACATGCATTCAACTGTATTACTGTATTTTGTCATGTGTATATTGAATTAAATTGATATAATACAAGCCTAGTCGACTTGACCCTAGTACCTAGAAATAATCAATACGCGTCCATCAACATGGCCTTGAACTTCTGTCTGTCTGCTTTCCGCATCTTTCTTGCCAAGTCGGCAACCGTCCTCAAGCCATGTCCACAGTCTGCTTAAGACATTTGGTAAACGTTCTCCGGAAGCATCGGACTTCAAAATGGTCATACATCTGGGTTACGGACGCCATATCGGATCTCAAATGAGTGCACTTCAGCATATCATGCTGAAAGAATGCCATCCATGTCACGGTCAACAGCCTGCAATCCACAGGCTAACAGTGTTCGTGTGTAATGATAATCTGATACACTTGCTTCCTTCCAAAGGCAACCAAGTGGCAGGCCCATCTGCGCAATCACAGATACCATTTCCGGCTGCTTGTATGCCCAGCTTCCGCTTGGCTGCTCGATCAATGTGTGGAAAGACCGATGGACCTTGCCCATGACGTGGAGAAAGGATGCCTGGGATGATTGTGTTTGGGTTTTTACTCATTTTCTAGTAACCTCATAGTGCATAAATCCTTGGCCTTGCCATTTTCTAGTAGCATAAAAGGTACGCCACTGTCACCACAGCTGTATAAAACTATGTTCAAAACTGTTCAAATCATTTTCCGGTGACAAAGTTCACCCAAATACGTCGGGCAAGTCTGACCTTGAAGTTGCTTAAGTCGCCCAGGACGTTGTCATTGCTTCTGCGATGAACGCTTGCACATGCTGGTCCGTACATTGAGCATGGCGGTGCTGCGCATATGAGGGCGGAATCCGTGAGCCTGGGAATGGCACGGAATTGTTCACTGCTAGTGATATAATGTGATATAATGTGATAAACAAACAGCACCAGTGGAGTCGAGATACGAAAGCCCAAGCTTAATCAATTCCATGAAGCCGGTCTGGCTGCATATATCATGCTTCTTGTTGCTCTTGATATCGTAGCTGGCTGCATTGAATCCTTCAGCTTCCCATGCCTTGCTGATTTGTTTGGACGCACCAAACAAATCAAGAACCTGATAGACTCTCTTGGTTTGAGTCATCATAGCTTGCGCAATCTCAATGACCTCCAGCATGGACTCCTCTGGTTTGAACCACCTGCATTCCAATTCAAAAAAACATATGTCTACAGATTGCGCTCATGTGACCACAAAGAGCTTTGTCTGGACATGAGATTTGCATTTTCTAGTGATGCAACTGCGGAAACTACAGTCGAAATAGGTTGGTGCCTGCATTCTTGAGTCACAGAAGTGGTATCGTCTTTGATGGATGGCAGGCAACCAGCTTCTCCATGAAGGCAACAGAAGGCCCACCAAGCCAAGACCCAGCGGAATCCCATGAAGGAAAAACTACTCCAAACAATGTCCAGTAGAGCCGACACTTCTGCGCAAACAAATTCGATCAAAGTCGCAAGACCTGTTCATCCAACCAATATCTCCCCTCATTTTCTAGACCAATCTCCTACACAGCTACTCCCTACAAGTGTCATTTTGTAGCCATGATTCTTGCTTTGGCTTGTCCTTGCTGATCGCAAGGCTCTTCACCCACGTTTCTTCTTTCCTGAGTGCAACATGGAATCCATGTGTCCTGCAGTTGGTTGCTTCTTCGGAACAGTTCATTTCCATGTTGGTTTACTTTTTGTCAGACCAGGCTCTCGTCCCAGAACACATGGTGGTGTGATTTCCGTCCACTGCTTCCCACCATCTTGCAGACGGTAACTTGGATCAGCTCGGGCTGGCCACAAGATACAACAAAAAATCTATGGACATTCTCTGCTTTATTCTTTTTTGGACAAGGTACTCCAACAATGTCTGGCTGCATCCCACTGTGGGTTCTCCATCTCTGCAGCGCACATTCCAACACCACATATCTTGGGAGCACCGGCTGGAGCCATCTTCTTGGCTCCCTGCCCTGGCATCTATCTGATTTACCCTTCTTGATCCTTCTTGCCAAAATGGCTGCGTCGAAAATATGATTCTCCAAACATACTGCTACTACAAAATGACAACTTCTTTGTGACAAACATCTCTCCCTAGGGCCCAAACCTACTACAAAATGTATGGTCCAACAGCGCCACCATCATTCACACCATGAATGAACATTACTACAAAATGCATTTCCACCTCAACTTCTGTGACCAAGAAAAATATTGGTTTACTAGAAAATGACCCCCCGCAGAAAATTTCCACTAGAGAATGCCGTTTTCTAATGGCCTTGAGGCCCATCATTCTCTAAGGGAAATTCCTACGGGGATAAGTATGTACTTATTGGCGTTGTGTGTCTCGTGGAGCATAAGGATTGGAGAACATGGTCATAGGTGATGGTGAGGTGGGCCTATAGCCCGTGGTGACATGTCGGAACCTAGGTGTCCTGGTGCTGGAAGCGTCGGGTGAAGGTAGGGTAGACGGCCTCCATCCTAATAGCAAACTATACTAGACCTTTCTTCCTTTTCTTTTTCTATGTTTCTAATGGCCATCGCCTCCATCCTAATAGCAATGGCCTCCAACCCACCCACAAGGATCCATAAGGTTTGCTGCAAGAGCTGCAGCTGCTTGGGATGGGGACTCGCCTGGATGTGATGATCTTCCCGAGTGATCCAGTGATCCCCACCAGGTCCCCGCCCGGCCCTGACACTCTCTGCACCACGGAACTATTCTTGTTCCAAATGCCTCGATCGAGCGGAGGAGACTTGCGTTTTGGCCAGTGAGCCCTTGTGTACAAACCAAATGCCATAGCTTGAAACTGTGGTCATTCTGTCGAGCCACAGCTGTTTCTGTTGGGGTGATGCCTTGAATTTTTGCTTGGACCATCCCTTCTCTCAACCTCCATAAATAGCTTGCAAGCACCACAGCAAACTTGCAGCCAACAAACACAAGTCTCAAACTATATCAAACTGTTTCTATGTGATTTGTACTGAATATATCATATCTGTACAACCCGAATTTCCATGCTTAAGTTTGGTTTTCAGCACGGACGACTTCCAGGGCACCCTGCTTCCAAAGGCTGGTGCATCATCCTGCCAATCAAATTGCAGCTCACTCCACGTCTGAAAGATTACGATCTTCAAGGGTTGGCGCTGCCCGGTGGAGCTATAATTCTAGACTTGCTCTGAAGCCTGACAGAATCTGACAGACACGTCCACCAATTTTTCACTTACTTACATAGATAACCCTGCTAGAACTGCTATAGGGAATGGTATCATTTTGGCATGGTCGTGTCAAGTGGAGTTCTTATATAATGTTGCATTCACATGACTAGCCTTAAGTACTGATGAATGGTGAAATTTGACTTGCTTATACTCACTGACCAATGCTTGTTGTGCCAAGGAGCAGAAACAACAAAATAGTTACAAAGGATTCAAAGCATTGGACATCAGGATTCAACAAGCTTGCACTGGACCACAGGAGCTCCTGGTCAAGCTTGCTTCAGTCTCTGGAGATGAACCCACATTGGCACAAAGGTAAAAAAGAACTCAACTCCAGCCTTGTTAGGTGCAGCCAGATCAGTCGCCGCGACCTGTGGATGTATCTAGGTGATGGTATCTGTTATCTTATCTAGACAAAATGATCCAAAGTGCAAAGAAATCAACACAAACACAAACAAACTGTACAACTGCCAAAAAGGAAACACCATCTGGTCACTTTAATCTTGGAGCACATTGCCAACCTCGGGGTGGTCAAGGCCGTTGACAGCGACAGCTTGCTTTGCCTGCCAGCAGTGAGCACATGTGCCGCAATGCCACAAAAAATAGACATGCATTATGCTCACCGACAAAAGCATCCGAGACACCTGCTGGAGAACTTTGACTTTGACATTGGAATTTTGTTGTGAAATTCAAGACTTTCTGCACAATCAAAGATCAGCACATGTCCACCGTCGAAGATCTTGACTAGGTGGCCTCATCAGCATCTTTGGGAGTTTCCTTCACCTGATTCACTTGGCATGCAAAGGCTGTGTGGGTACTTGCACGTCAATATAGTGACCGCTTTTGTAGCAAAGAACAACGACCCCGTTTTGCGTCTAGTCAATAACTCTTTTGGAAATCCATCATTCATTGTGTTGCTTGCATCGTTTTCCTCATGCTGTATGCAGAATGCATTCATGTCAACTAATTTGCTCGTATAATATATATATATGGGGCCTCGTATATATATATATATGTGTGTGTGCACAAGAACAAAACTACATCATACATACTCTTAGAAATTGATCTTCATGCCTATGAAAATGGGAGATGTCAAGCTTTTGCAGGAAACTCTTCTGTTGCTGAGGCCTCCTTCACCTGCACATAACTCCGATGATGTCAAAAACGCAGAGGTAAACATGACAGAAGTGGAGTCGAATTCAAACCCGGCCAATTGACTCAATGCGAAATCCAAGCCCTTGCCTTTCAAGAGCAATGTTTACTCGTATCAGTAAAACACCACAAAGGCTGCAAGAGCCCTGGAAAATGATGAAGCCCATCTGTGAGGTCCATCTTTTGTTCCCAGCATGCGACTCGCTCGCCTCAGAATGATAGCCGTTGACAACTTCCTTGGCCAAGGCCTCGTGACAACGTCAAGTTTCCCGTTACATCCCATGGGTTTGGTTCAATATCACGGTATAGTATAAAGGGGCAAAAACTGTCTCTTTTACAGAGGCCTTACCTTACCTTCCCTTGTCCCATCTCCATTTTCTTCCTTTATTAATGATCCTTTATGTCCTTATTAAGGTGCACGTGCCCTTGTACAACCTGGACTCCCCGACACCCTCCTTGGAGAACCACCTCCCGGACCTGGTCACGCATCAAGTGGGTGGACAGAATCACCTACAAGTAGCCAAGGCTATTGGAGATCTTCATCTGCCGCCAGAACATGCCAGAACCAACAACCTCGGATTCATAGGGGTGAACTAACAAGGCAGTAGCAACATGTAGCAACCCTAGCCCTCAGCAGAGGACCAACTCCGAGTCTCCTGGCCTTGAGTTGCCAAGAAATCATCAGTTCTTGCCGCCTGAGCATGGCACGTTGGTGTGTCTGCTTAGGCACGAGACAGTGCGAGTTGTGGTTAGGCAAGTAGCCCATATGTCGGTGACGAGTAGAGGTGCAAGCTGTGAAACTGATTGTTGTTGTCCTTGTCGTATATGCTGGCATTCGACATACGCATCTCTCATCTGTGCAAAGAACCACAGGTTCCAACCTGAGGCCCCCTGCTTGCGGGAGAATTTGGCCATGGGTGAGCCTTGGGTCCAACACTGATGACAAAACACAAATCACTTGGAGTGCACAAACAAGCTCGTAAAGTGATACAGTAGATGTTGCTGAATCTGTGGCCCAGTTCGCCAACATCTAAATATATATATATATATATATTTGTGTACTGTGTACATAATTACATATACACTAAACAAAAAGAGAGGCAGAATGATTGTCAGTGATACAGTAGAGATTCACCTTGATGCGGACAAGAGCACCTCCAAGTCATCCGCTGATCTGCTTTTTCTCTTGGCAAGCGGGAACGGGCTTGTTAGTTCTTGCCACTGGGCCTAATTACTTGGGATGAAAAGCAGGCTTAATAATACTGTTCCCAAGTAGGTCATCTTGAGGGTAAAACCCATCTTGGGCTTTTTCATCAGGATGAAACCCTTTTTGCAATCTTGAGGGGGATTGGATTTACCCAGGCGCGCTCCTCAAATCCTGTGGAAAACACCAAGACCCACGCTGGCGTTCGCCACGGCTTTTGGCCTCAGGTGTTGGTCTCACCAAAAGAGTGGCGATGCAGGGAGTTCTCCCCAATTGCCAGCAACTCTTTTATTTGGGTCAAAAATCATCTGCACCCCCGTTCTTGGTAACATGTCCGACATGTCCCCTGCATCATTCAATATATTCAATACAGTCAAACTGCAAAAAATAAAAATTCAGTGAGGTGAGCCGGGGTGCACTGGCAAGAACAAACCTAGAGAGTGATGTCCTCAGTCTCTTGCAGAGGGAAGCATTGCCACTCTGCTGTGCCCAGGCTCAGCCGCACCTGGTGCAGCAAAAATATGCCCAAATGGTGCCCAGCTCAGCAGGGTATACACTGTAACGAGTCCTACCAGACTTCGGTGAGGCGAAATGAGGGATCCCGGAAATCCAAGGCAAAAACACCTGCCTACAGCCTACGTGTTCATTTGTGGCCGTTCCTAATTATTAGCTTGAAGGCCATTACTACTAGTAGCTTCTTGCTACTAGTAGTAATGGCCTCCAACCTAATAGCTTCTTGTTCCTACGTGTTCATTTGTGGCCGTTCTGTAGAAGATAAAGTCCGACAGGAATCTGCCGACTCCGGCCTAAGACGCTGAACATGAGCGGGACGGGACGGCTTGTTCCCGATAGGCAGTCCGGTGAACCCTGAGCGATGTCGGTCTGCCGTCGCTTTACCAAAAATCTGAGAAAACAGGCAAGGAACATGCCGAAAAACATAAGAATGAAAAGGTGTGCTGTAGATTCTTTCTTCCAGGACAGCCGTTCAGGATTTGGCCGGGGGCCGATCCTCCCCCGTTCGCTTATCTAAAAAGAAGATATGCACTTTGGGGGCTGTCCAAGGCAGGTGTCTTCAGTGGCTGTGTGTTTTATGCTCTTTGGGCGCTTTGGTCCTGCGCGGGCTACAAACATTTGGTTTTCTTGGGCGTGTGCCCAAGGGCGGGACCGCAAAATACAATGGCCACCATGTATAGTGTGTTAAATTGTGTTTTATCTATATATATATATAGGTTAAATGATGTGAAGGTTGAGATCTCGTTCGTTCTGGGAAACACCAGTCAATCAGGCCACCAACTAGCAATGGCCATGCCAAACCGCGGTGCTTCCATGCCCCGAATTCAGCGACCGCGGACAGCAGCCCCCAGAATATCATGATTTATCATGGCATTAGATGTTCTTTTACAGCAAACACTAATGACTTGATGGTGGATTGGTTGTGGGATACTGTGGGCAAAATTGAGTTCACCAATTGGTTGTGGGTCTTATGCGTCCGTGAGAGGATGTGATCAAAGAACTGAGAAGGGGGAAGTCACTGAAAGGATGATTATATATATAACTATAAATATATATATATAATATAGTCACCCCCAGTTTTTTCACAAACAGCTTTGTGACAGAATCACCTCTCAAGTAGTTCATTCCTTCTTTCACTAGGTCAACGCTTTTTGGAACCGATGAGATCCCTTCCGCCAGTGGACTGGTAGGTTATGAGAACCAAAAACACCTCCTCATGACACGACCGCCTCGGTGTCTCCGACTTCCAGCTGGACCTCCTGAGCTTCGACAGACAACAAAACATTTTGGAGTTGGAGGTCCCCCTGTTTCACTAATTGGTTTTCATGAAATTGGCCTTCGGAACTTATGGGAACCAGCTCCAGAATGTTCATGGGACGAGAGGTATGTTTTTTCGACCAAATTGCGCCCAGGGTAGGCTGTCGGGATCTGGTTTGGAGTATATAGCACGCTGAAGTGGAGCGGAAAAGGAAGAAAACGTACACTTGATCTTGAAGAACGCAAATTTCATACAAAAGAACTCCCTTGAGAAACTGGATAAGCAGAACCGAGTCACACACAGACACAAATTGAGAGCAATTCTCTTGCCTGCAAAATTTTCACATGTGGCCACCATTGCACTGTTACGATCACCGCCTGGGCAACAAACCAGGCCCTCATGGTCTACCAATGAACTCTGACCTCATGATAATTTCAGTGAGAAAAGCAAACCCAAAGGCCCAAAAGGGTTCTTGTTCAAGACTAGATTCAGCATCACTGCTCTTACTCTGAGTGCTGAGGAGACGCCAGTTCAGCCTTTCTTGCACTTCCTACTGAATCCCTTCCAAGTTGGCAAAGTAAAGGATGCCTTAGATGCTAGACTGCTAGATATGTCCATTTGTTCCGCCTGCCGGAAGACTGAGGCTCAGTTCCTACTGTAGCTTTTGCAGGAGAGCATACGAGAGCCTATCTTCAATATTACACTTGCTATAAAGCTGATGCAAAATGCAAAACAAATCCAAGAGTCCCAACAAAGTTTGTTTAATGTATTTATATATATATATATTGTGGAGCTCTTCTGATGGAGATCTTCCCAACCTTCGCACCCTTCACACTGCACTTTGCAGGATGGCTTTGTAGATAATCCACTCACGTTTGTCTACCAGTGGACGATAGGACGATCCAATCCTGGGTACTCCAAGTGTTTCAGCCGTGCTCCGTGTGCTGTTTCGGCCTCCATCGATTGTACAGGAAGCGCCACTTTGAGTACCAAAGCGCTAGGACCTGGTCGCAACGGTCAGGCGGAGGTTCCGATGGAGAGACTGTGTGGGCAAAGCCTGACTCCGTGGTTCGCAACGGATTTTTGGCGCAAAGCAACAAACACCTCTAAAAAGGATGTGTTTTCCCCAGCATCTTAGTTTCAATAACAAGGGCCACTTCATGCTATTGTGGTATTTGGTGTGTATAATTGCTCGAGCGAAAACACATGATACTTGCTTGGTTCTGAACCTGACCTGCACAAGTGATATTATTCGTTGATGTAAATATATAGACAATTATGTTGTGGCCTTCATTGATTTAGAGCCACTTGCCTGTGGAATTGTTCACGCCTGATTGCCTTTGATTGCCGTAATTTGTTCATGTTTGTCCTGAAGGACAAGCAACAGGACCGGAAGAGGTCCTTTTGGAACAGTTGCCCTTCCATGTTGGTAGGCGGCAACGGAATGCTAGGAACCCACCACTTTAACCAGCACTCAGCACTGTGAATGGAACATAGTGTCTGGTACGAATAGAGACACCCATCACATCAAACGAGCGAATGAGTGGGTAAACGTGAGGAGCGTCAATGGACACACCCGGAAGAAAAATGCAACAAAGGGACAGTCGCGGAAATGTGTGCGCAAAGCATCTCAAAGTGCAAAATCGATCAACCATGAAACTATGGAGCCATTTGTAGAAAGCGCTCTGTAGAGTGTCACAGGGGGACCCTAAATAAGAAGTTCGGGCTGGCAGTTGACCCAAGCCAGGGTGTGACATGGACTGGTAATTAAGGTTTTTGGGCTGTAGGAATTCAGTCATTTAACAATTATTCGAGGACCGAGGTGACAGGCAATGAAACCCGCAGAGTCTCTTCCTTTCCAAAAACCAAATTCTGCACTGATTCTGGCAAGAAAGCAGTGCACATGGCACATGTATTGACAACATATCCTGACAAACGCTGCCGGACATGCGCGTTGACACAATGTTCTGACGTTTGTTCTGGCATCAAGTCTTGAATGAGTTCTGACACATCATCTATCAAAAACCTGGGAAATGTTCTGGAATGTGTTCTGAAGTCATTGTTGGCATGTGTTCTGACATATCTTCCTGTACTTCTGACATGGACTCACGCACCAAGCTGGCATGTGCTCTGATATGTGCTGTGACATATGGTCCGACTTCGGCTCTGACATGTGTTCTGCCATGCACTCCAAAACTTGTTCTGCCATCAAACCTGCCACTTGTTCCGACATATGTCCTCACATCGTTTCTTACATATGATTTGGCATTCTAGATTCTATATGCAGGTTTACCGACATTCCAATTAACATATCTGGCAAATTTTCTGGCCTTCTACCTGGCATATATTCAGACATCCATTCCGGCAAGCTATCTGGCATGTTTTCCCGCATTCTTGCTAACATATATAATTCTGACATACGTTCCGGCATACGGCATCCAATCTGGGCATTCTAAAGTGGCATATCTTCTGACATGCAAACTGGCATATCTGCGTGCCCAGACCGAGCTGGCGCTCCAGGTCTGTGCGTGCCCAGACTGCGGTGGTGCTCGCGGTGATGTGATGGTAGAAGGCAGACGGAAGGAGCTAAGGAGTGAAGGAGTAGCACATTTGTTAAAATCTAAAGAGACTCCCCTGGCAAGCGAGGAGAAACACATTTCAAAGGCCTTGTTCGAAGGAATGAGCGAGGCCATTGCTCGCCATCAGAGATGATTGAAGTGGGGTCTAACGGGGTCCCTGGGCCTAGTCTCTTTAGCAGCCTTTACTAGAAACATCAAGAAGCTTTGCAAGTTCCTGGTCCATTACAAGGGCGAAGTTGCTCTCTCTCTCTCTCTCAGATTGAACGAGTCAAGTCTAAAAGAAACCTGGATAGTTGACTTTCCAGTTGAGGGATGATCTTCTTTCGGCAGAGGTGGCAAAGGACACGCTGGGAGCCGCACACGACGTGATAAGCGGGAGTGACTCTTCGAGAATGCTAGCAAAAGGACTTCGACCCGTGGTCCTCTCTATATCCCCATACCAACAAAGCGTGCTTGAGGACCTAAGTTCCTCTTGGCCATACACATTGCTTTGCGATTATGTCAGCAATAGTGTCATTGACTCTCCAACTTGACAAACCTTACTCGATCTTAATTGTCTAAGCACGTTCTCTTGGCTGCTGGCTTCCCCAGCCGAAACCTTGTTGGCCACCTTTTCCGAAAAGAACCATCTCAGTCAGTATGAGGTATCAATAAACATCAAGAAACTGACCGTAGAGAATTATCTTTGGCCAAGCTGTACAAGCCAATCTTGGACATTCCCTTGAGCATTGCAGAGACTTAGTCCTACAAGACTCACCTAGGGAAGCAAAATGGTCTTGCTCCCGCAAAACTTCCAGCATTGTAGCCTTGGTCCAAGTGGACACAATATACCACTGAGACTACCACTAATCTGACTGAGCTGCTTTGCTCCAAGCAGCAAATCCGATCAAAAACGTGTTAAATGTCAGAAACTTGTCTGACTGGTCTGGACTCACCAACTCACACCGCTTCGATGACAAGTCTGGTGAAAATGTCAAGAGCTTCAGTTATCAGATCTCTATTTCAAGAGACCCAAGACAAGGCAATTATCAAGGCACTTGAAAATTTCAACAGATTAATCAGCTAGTGACTGGTATAAAGAGTCGGTCTTACAGTATGTTAAAAACTGGCAGAATGCAACTTGTTTAACTGGAGACATTCGTGTTGTGAACTGAAGCCCACAACTGGCCGCGAACTGCTCAATTGCAGAGCTCTGGGTAGGTAATCAATCAAAAGCCCACATGATGATGTATCAATACGTATCAATGCTCTTGTTTTGCGACCGCATGGGCCGCCTGGGACGAAATCACTAGAAAGACTTCATCCAGAGCGCGGTGTTGCGACTTGTCAGACCTCTCACACCCCATGCCTCGCGCCCGTCGTCGCCTGCAAGAACTGAGCCGTTTTGGAGGTCGCCCCAGTTCCATCCCGAACCAACATGAGCGGTTCAGCACTCCTAGGAACCCTCTAAGGCTTGGTGAACTTCGTGATGGATCGTGTTCAGTGTTCACCCGAAAAGTGGTTGTTCCGTCCGACTCCGTCCCCAGAAACTTCGAAAGGTCCAAAAGGAATGGATCAGAATCATAGGAACATCTACGGACTCTTGAAGAGTCTCTACATGTCTGTGCGGGTCTCCAACGAATGAAAGCACGACTCTCCAATGGCCGTGCCTCGAAACCTTCAAAATCCACGATGCCAGGCAACCCGTTGGCTGCTGGGAGCAGGTTGTTTGCACGTTCCAGCTCATCGCACTTGTCGGACTTCTGGCCCTGACGGACTTCTTGCTGAAAAGAAGAAACTGCAAAAAGCAAGGGCCCTGGGGCCCTGGCAAGACAATTTCTTTCAGCATGTTTGGGATGCATTAAACTACTCGCCTCAGCACTTGCAAGTGCCAAAGCCTCAACCAAGAGTTGGCTTAATGCTTAAAGATCTCAGGAAAGGAGAACCCATAAAACACTTCTATTATTGAGGATCAGGGGCCTTCCTGGTCTAAGCTATACCATTTATACAAGTACCATTTCTTTACTAGCATTATATAATGAATTAAGATCTCAGGAAATGCAGACTCTTTGGGGACCCCCAGCTCAAGACTTTTTTTGAGGCCACCTCTTCCCAGTCCAAGATTCAGGAACTTCGCCCTATTGGTTTATCATGTGTCCTGGACACTATCCTTGACATGTATTGCAAAACGTATCCTGAAATAGTAATTTGTTCCTGTGTATTCATTACTTGTTTTTCTCTTGATGTGTATGTTCCACTGCCTATTTAGTTCCATTGTTGGTTTGAATATGTTTGAATCTGTTTCTCTTTACTTTACTCCTTCCTTTGTTAAACAGGTTTGTCTATGTGGGAAATGTCTGGGTTGTAAGAATGTCTGGGTCGTGCGGGAAACGAGGACTTCTTCCATTGAGGTCTGCGTGGGTAGATATCTGGTGTCCACCGTGAAATCTGAACAGGATCAGCATGCTGTGTCCTTGACAGTGTTTCAAAACAAGTTGAAATGCCGTGTGGGTCTGCGTATCTGGCGAGTTCCTGCCAGAAATGCTTGAAGAAAAGATTATTCCAGGTCGTGGACATGTACACCAAAGGACGGAGTCCGAACTCAGAAAACAAAATGAAGTGTTGCAGTCACAAAGGACACTATTACTATTAGGTGGAGGCCATCGCTAGTAGGATGGAGGCCATTACTAACAAGAAGACAAGAAGCTACTAGGGTGGAGGCCATCGCTATTAGGTGGAGGCCATCACAAGTAGGTTTGAGGCCATCGCTACTAGTAACAAGAAGCAACCGGTAGAATTCTCTCTTCAAGGATTCGGGGCAGCTTTCCTTGGGAATCGCTTTGATTGGGGGCTCCACCAAGGGCTATCGAGGTCTGTTCTTCGTTGTTCTGCGGTGGATGGCATCCCTCCCATACAAAAGCACCACTATCATGTAACAACCTGCAAAGCACAAGGCATGAGGGAACCGGGTGTCGCCTTCAGCACGCTGGCTCGCCGCTTCCTGTCTTTGGCTCCAAAAATGTTGAACTTATTCCTGCGAGGCAAATGCGGATTGGAACCTGTGGGATTGGTCTGGTTACCAAGGGAAAATCATGGAACATCTATTCTAGTGAATGGGACAAAGGGTTGGCTGAAGATCTTGTGACCGTTTTCTTTCAGCTGGGCTGAAGCCGAGGTGAAGGAGATCAAGAATGATCGAGAATAAAGCCACCAATCCAGAAAGAACATCAGCAACTTTCCGGCTTAGGAACTTTGTCGAAGCAAACGGATTGCAAAGTCATCAGAAAAGAAGGAAAGGATTCTAGGATATATATAATTTATTCACTTCAGCCGGCACTTGTTTGACAAGGCCAAATAGACAAAACTATTCAACATCTCAAACCCTGAAAACATGCACGGGAAGAAATATGTAAAAGTATAGTTCCCAATGACCGAGGTGTTTTAGCAAGAAAGACACGGTTTCCGGTGGCCAACCCATGACTGCCCATGACCACTGGAAGTAGAAAGTTAATCCCCTTCAAAGAAGTCCTGGAAATACCCTAGTAGCGTCCTTGTTACTAGTAGTAAGGCCAGGAACCCCTAGTAATCAGCCGCGTCCTTGTTACTAGTAGCGATGCCCTTTGTTCCCAGTAGCGTCCTTGTTAGGGATCCCGCAACAAGTCATCTTGGCCCCAAGGTGGGTTACAACGTCTTGGCAAAACATCAGAAACCGAGAGTATGCTCCATCCAACTTTGGTCCCTCCGACTCAGGATGCGCATGTGCACTGAGCCAAAGCGGGTGTTTCGGCGCCTTCCGTGATCATCTTCCAGCTCCTCCCCTAGCGGCATGGAGGGTGTTGAATTTCATTCCATCTCATTCCTCTCATCAAGAGCTGTTGACCGTGAGCATGATCCCCCAACTTGCCCAATATCCCTCACTGCTGGGAGCTTTTGGAGGGCATCTGGGTGGCTGCTCCCATGTGCAATGTATGCTTCACCCCCGAACACTTGCTAGTTCTATAGGCAACCTTCTGCCCCTTTATTCCAGAGGGAACAGCCAAGGAAGAAACGAAACTTGAATTGGTGCAGATGTTGATGCCCCCAAATACGTTATGCAAGACCAAAAGTGCACGGAGAGCAAGTCTTCATTGCGGAAGTGGACCTACACGTTAAGCCACAAGCTCCAACAATTGGCTGGTCCTTGGCATGCGACCTTGCAAGATCTTGTAGGTACCGCTATACCTTCTACAGTAGCTGTCCTAGCCTTGCACAAACATCCGTACGGATTGGAAACCGTACCCTCTTTTGCAGGTTCTCATGTCAAATTCATTGGTAAACGCAGTGCTTTGTCATGCGTTTTGCCTAAATAAAAATGGCTTTTTCGCGACACCTCAAGTTGCCTGATTTTTGTTTTTCATCGATGCCATTGTCGAGCAAATCAGAGGGGGCGCACCCATCCGACATGGAGCTGCTACAACTACGCAACAAACGCCAACTCAACACCAACAGTCACCAACAGAAAAGGACTTAGTTTCTGTTCTTCGAAAAAGAAAACCTCAACCACACATTGCACCAAAGTGTGAACAACGAACAAGGAGTTTCTAACACCTGCTCCCAGTTTACCCAGCCACGATCTGAACCCAAACCTGTTTCGTGAACAAAAGAAACTCAAGGGTCAGAACAATCACGAGTTAAGCCGTCTACGTGCTGGTCTGGATAAAGGGCTGACGCACCACAAAGGAAGAAAACACAAAAACGAGGAGGACAAGGAACACCCGACAACCGAAACAACAAAACTAAAGCACACACCGTGGCTACGTCTTGAGCCTTCATGCTCACGAGACGTATGTGAAAACAGCGAAATTACAGCACCCCCCCATGTTTTCTGTTTCTGGGCCCCCGTTTACGCTATTGCTTCAACTTGGTTACAGTATCTTGCGATATGCTCTTACGCAATGCATTGACATGCCATAACATTTGGCTCAAGGTATGTGCGTGTGAAAACAGCCGCTCGATCGCCTTCGCTCACTCGCTCTTGTGAACCTTGTTGGACTGTGAGTTGAATCCAGGGATACTATGCATTACACACTCCACTGCGGGGAATTTGACCCTCACCCCACCCCCCCACCCACCCCAACACCATGCGATGACATGACCAAGCGTCGTGGAGTCCAAAAATGTCAGAAAAGTGGGTCCGGATTTCAGTCCCTAGGCACAAACATGGCCTCCACATAAATCTGTTGAAAACAGTCAAGAGGTTCCCTTCATGCCAAGCCAGGCAAAGTCGCCTGGGAATTGCCAAAGGTCTGATGACACTCTGTAGAGGTTCAAGCTGCTCACGTAATCCTGGCACGAGAGGTCTCGGCGTTCTCAAAAGCAAGACCGGCAAGTACCTTTGGGAGGTGCTGATGCGCAGAATGTTGCTGAGAGTGACGAAAGTTGGGCGCAAAGCACTACTTTCGCTAGGGCAACTTGCCAGTTCTCGTCGTGATAAAGGTTCCACGGGGTTAACACACAAGCTTAGACTTAGATGATGTATCTCAAGATCAGCTGAAAGGGTCTAAGTCTATGCCTTCAGATGCGAACACACTCGAGATACCCCAAAAAGTCTTGTAAGGTGTAAGCGTGTATTTTATTAACGTGGTTGATATTGTTTACAGTAATTATAGTAAGCCCACCGGCCAATCCTCAAATGCGTGGACATTTGGACCAATCCCAGCATTGAAGAAAGCTCCACCTTTAGCAAACAAGAAAACATGAATGACACGCTTACCAATTATATAGATCCAATTTTCAAATGTCGATGGAGGGGTTTGCTTTGACAGGGACGACCCTCAGTACCACTAGCAAAGGATGAATTAACTCAAACCCGTTGGGCTGTTTGGGGCCAATTTGGGGCCCTGCCTTTTCCATACACAAGAAATCCCACTTCCGAGGTCCCTGTTGCTGCAATACACCTGGAATTGCAGTATGTCCCTGTGTGAGTATCGCCCAGATATCCCTGCTTCAGGGCACATCGGTACAAAGACCTTTCCACGTTAGTCCTTCCACAGAACCATGTGGACTGGAGATTGCAATCCAAAGCAAGGCACATGCATTATGCAAATAGTATTATCATGTATTCCAAATATGTCCCATGCAAAATTGAAAAGGCAAGGATTATCCAAACATGCTTTCCTGCACAAAAGCAAAACAGAGACACGCAACGAAGTTCAGCAGCAGATTTATGGTCGATGTTGTGTTGATATAATATGATATCATATGAGATTCAGTCATCACTACGCCGCGCATCCAACCAAAATCAGCTCAAAACCTTTTTCCTTCCCTTTTTTTCCTGACCAAAGGCACCTCTGCAAAAGACTTCGCCATGTGCTGCGTGTCCGGGCTCTTGCAAACGATGTCGCAGAATCTCTCTTGATTGATGGAGACCTGCAGCCATCAAAACCCCACAACAAAGCCCACGTACCTGAAAGACAAAGAACCCCTCAAAAAGCAGTGGGCAGGTGCTTTCCATGCTCCGTCTGGGTCACCGAAGCTGTTCTTGGTAGGACCAAACGGGAATCGCCAGACCCTCAATCTGGGAGTGTGCGCACTCTGCCAAGTGTGAGGCAGGGGTTGAAGTCACATACACCAGCGACGAACACCGGGGCCCCTCTCATCCAGACCCCCATGATGAAAGTGACGAAAAGGACAAACGAACCCAGCAACTGGGATTTGTTCCCTGCGATCATCTAAGATACATCCCACATTGTATGGGTCTCCGTGCCTCTAGCAGCCAGCTCGTTTGACAAAATAGTTGACAATGAATTCTGAGACGGTCGACTTTCTCAAAGACAGATATCCTCTCTGGCCAAGAGTCAAACACAGTGACTTCCTGTGTGATGAGGTCTCCAACGAAAGACCATGGTGTCCACAAGCACCTTAGGAGAACAGCCGATGTATTCTGGCTGAAACCACTGCCTCCGCAGCGGGGAACACCTTGAGCGGGTTCGGAACCTACCCAAACCCTCTACGAGTACCACTTTAAAAATTAAAAACTAAGGTTGTCTTGATACAGAGCCAGGATTATGTTTAACAAATCTGGTCAGTCTGTAGAAATTTGGGCCAGCAAACACCTGCCTGTGCGGGAAGCAGATGGATGCAGAACTTCTCCCTCTGACAAATGGTCGCTTCAACATTCGAATCCATATGTCTCACAAGTCCCTATCAAAGATGTTGTGGTTCGGTGGTCTTACCTTTAAGGGTTGGTCGCTATTACTATACGCGGACGGAAAGCTACAAGGCATGTTCATCAACATCACAATCAGGCACATATCAAATCTCCACACGCTTGCTCATTTGAACACTGGACTGACCTCCTGTTCGGTGAGGTCTTTTGCTTCCGCACCGAGACACTCCATTTAGCGAGACCAAGACACATCTCAGCGATCCAAATGTCTGCCTTTGCCACGGTTTTCCTTGCAGGTTTGCGTGTGAACATCATTAAATGGCGGCAAGGGGGGTCTTCTTGGAGCCTCCTGAGGTCCCAAGTCCTTCTTGCTTGCAAAAGATCTTGCTCATAAACACAACTCTCTTACTTGGATAGCTGTCCGCACATCACTATACACCCCAAAGATGCTGATGTAAGACCCAGAGAGGCTTCAGAATGCATATATATATATATATGGGGCAAAACTCTCGTAAGCCAAAGTAAGCTCGTTGGCATGCATCTCCGTTCAGGTGCTAGCTGCTAGATTCAAATGGGTTTGCGTCACATATTGATATATTTATATGTGTAGTATAAGAAAGGGTCATACTAGCAATGGCCTCCAACCTACTAGCATCTATATATATATATAGCTATAGAAAGGTGTAATTTAGATGCATCACCCCCTGACGACAAATGGAAACTGCTCTCCAAGAGGCCCACCATTCTGCCAGTAGGCGAGAGATCCCGAATGGGCCATGAAGACATGCTCTGCCAGGTTTTGGTAATAGAACCTTAGCTCGCTCGTGCTTCATCAAACGAGGGAGGTTTCAAGAGCAGTCACCTCCCAAGGAATAAAACACGCTGGTCTGTTGGTACATACAAGCTGGACATTAATATATTTATATATATATGATTTAATGGGATTGTCAGAATTGACACGTGAACCGACCAATTGTTTGGCGGAGTGCTTACTTGAACTCCTTGTGGATGTGGATTTGTCTTTGTTTTCGAGGAACTCTAGTTCCCTCCATCGAAAATTCAGTTACAAGGCTGCAGTACATGGGACCCCCCAAAGAAATGATCTTATCCATGAGTCTTCTACTGGGTCTCTCCCCCTTGAACTGCTGACTCCACCCTTCCAAGGGACACCACCTCACCAGAGGCCAAGGCATTCTGTGTGATCGCCGAAGCCGCGATGTCATGTGCCACATCCTTTTGCTGAAGGTTGTCGCCTCGGCTCCGTCGCTCCGTACCGTCGGTGTAGCACCGTGGCCACCGAGGGTCGGGTGACCTGACCATTGGAGAACTATCTGTTGTGCTTTGCAGCATCTAGCATCAAGAAGACGGTGTAGAAAAGCACTTGGACTTAACAAGTGACTAGCCTAAGGTACATCATAGTATGATTACTGTATATATATATATATATATATGTGTGTGTACATTCTTTCACAAATTGCAGTGTTCCCCGCAATTGCCTTTCTATTTCTCGCTAGGTTGGCCCTTTGACTCCCTTGATGCTTGATGCTGAGAGCAATCCAAATAGAAGGCAATGCAGCACGAGCCATTTGTACAACTAAGTGGGTTTAGATCAGCCTTGGGAGGTATTTGCTAGCACTGATCGTGATGGAAAGAGAAGCAGTTGGCCCAAAACCAGACCGATGTGGAACAAACTATTATCATGGGGGGGGCCCTTGGAGACCCCCCCCCCCGTGCAGACCCCTTGGATTATTTTCGCTCTCGACTGCAAGTTGAGATGTGCGCCTAGGAGCAAGAAGCTACTAGGCGCTCCTGGCCTTACTACTAGGAGAAAGAAGCTCTCTCGTCTGCAAGTTGAGATGTGCACCTTGTTCGTCCTTCTTAGCATTTCCGTTCCTTACATGTGTCTGGACCTGCGAAGGGCCAGATGCAATTATATCGCGTGAATGGGGCAAAGTTGGATCCCATGTGCGAAGCCCCAGTGTCTCTTACTGTAGAACGGAGTACAGTCTCAGGCCCTGTTTTTTTCACTAACGCATAGTATCTTTGGGATTTGTCTTGAACCCACAGAACAACTGCAATGTTCCGTCGCCTCAACCCCACAAAATAGGTAGAAAAGCAAACCATGTCATGTATCATTGAACACTACATATACATTCATCATGAGCAACCACCAGCATCCGATCACAAATCTGGCCTTCAAACAACTGGTCCACGAAGGCAAGCAAGTTTAAGCTCCTCTTGTGCCTCCCAAACTGGACGGACAAACCTTGGAGTCCTATCAAAAAGAATAAACATCAGGAAGGTCTGATGAGACCCTGTTGCCACAGACCCTCTTCATCTAAAATCTTAGATCGAATTAGATATCAACTCTAAACCACTCTAAACCACTCTAAAACAACTCTAAAATTTTAGAGATCAACAAAAACCACAAAACACGTGAAAATCCAGCTCTAAAGCTATCTAAACTTTTAGAGTTAACAGTCTGGTGAGAGTGTGTGATGTTGAGAAATCATGCATTGGTGCGCTTTGTGCATTGATTCATTCGCTTCTGTCTGTGGTGCAGCAGCATTGCAATGGATCGAGCGCCAGTCGAGACAGACTGGTTGGAAGAGGGGGAGCTCCACTTAGATGGAGCTCGGAGAATCCGAGCGTTTGTTGCTGCGTCACCTGGATGGCAGACCCAATGGAACGCTGTGGATCTGTGGTGCTGCTCCCGGTTCGATGTTTGCGAGCCATCCCGGAGATCTCGGAATGATCATCAAAAATTTAGAGACTTGATGAATTTTGTGTGCGCACAAACAACGTACGACTTACAACTAACTTGAAGACTTTACTACTTCAAAATCTAGTCATGAATTACTACTCGTCAAAATCTAGTCACGCGTACAAGTTAGTTGTAGCTTAGGGCAACAGGAGTGGCAAACAGAACACTGGTTCAGGGTCTCAAGAGACGTTGACACGACGTTACCTAGGCCAGATAATAATAGTCGTGAGTCTGATCATCTCAGGAAACAAACTCAACGAGCGGTTGAGCTCTGTGCTGGAGTTCCACAAGTTGATCTGGCCGGGCTGTCAACCACCGCTGCTACAGCCAATCCGATCCAAATACGACCCTTGTATTGATTTATGGCGGCTGCGGCTGCATTCCATCAACTGAGTTAGACTCAGAATCTAGTTGGTTGAATGTGCATGCCATGCAGTGAAGAGGTTTGCCACTCACTGCTGTCTAACTTTATTTGGTTTGCATTGCTGCAACAGGAATCAGAGGGGCCCGCGATCTTCAACGACAAAACATTGCCAACCTCGGCGATGCTATCGCTCCTCGGGTGGTCTTTGTCGCAGCCGAGAGCTACAGCAGAGGTTAGGTCCTGTTCGTTCACCTTCCTAGAGAACCTGTTCAAGCTGTGTGTTCGCCTTGGGGATTTTATGATATGTGTTTGGCCTCTGGGAATCTCGTTTACGTCGTTCAGAGCTCCTATTTTTGTCAAATTTGGCATTGTGCATGGCAACAAACAGTGGTTTTAATTTTGCTTTGCTCTTCACCACTGGAGTCGTCAATTTTGACTGTGATTATTGTTGGCGAGGTCTTGAATTGTAGTGCACTCCGGCTTCCAACTCAGGATTGCAAATGTGGATCACTTTGGAGCCTACCACGAACATCCCACTGCATTTCTTCTTCCCTCCCAGCAAGCATTCCGAAGTGAAGCGTGAATGGGACAATGACTTGCAGGAACATATTAATATTCGCTTTCATTGATTCAGTGTGAGTTGGTGATAGAGTCATGGGTGACAGTAACAGTTTCAGCAACCGCTGAAGCATCCAGCCACTTCCAGGATCCTACGCGTCCTTGGGTCAACGGACCTTTAGGGCATGCTGGGTTGCCAAATGCCATTGCCTTCTGCATTGATTCGATTCTTGGACTGTATTAAACCAATTACCTAGTAAGTACGGTACGGTAGGCTGTTTGTGGATATTTTCCTAGTGACTGACTCACTCAGGTGTAGTGACAACACCCGTTTTTAAAATCCGCAACCCAGGCTAGCAGCCAGTGCCCAATTTTCCCTAAGGAGGCGCAACTTCAAGAAGCCGCTGTGGAAGGAGATGCGGGGGCAAGCGCTCAGCCTACTTTCGCAAGTGGCCGCTTTTGCCGTCGCAAAGCTGCACGGTTAGTCGTTCCAGCAACAAATCTTTGTGATTCATCAACGCCCGAGTGAAACACTATCTGTCTTTGTTCAGGCTTTAGTCACTCAATTATGATAGTAATAAAAATAGTCTACTACTAGACTTAGACTAGACCTCAGGATCGTCGTGCCCGAGATCTTGTTACTCCTGGCTTGCCAAAACCCTCCAAAATGCGGCGGTTGACTACGCACGACAAGTACAACCTGGTGCGGGCTGTCCTGGATGGCAAGCAGAATGGCATGAATTAGAATTCCTAGTTTACTATCTGCAAAAAAAGTGAATCATTACAAATGCACATTCATTAGTTAGTTCCTGGATATGACAAGTCAGTCTGTTTAATTTATTGCCTACTGAACTGACTCACTGAGGTACTTTACACTTGCCAAGGCCCAGCTAGGCATAAAGCTGAGGATCTACGCACCCTATCTGTGTCAGTGGGAGCAGGCCTGGCCCGGAATTCAATCAATTTGCATGAATGACTTTTGCCAATAGGTAATCTAATCCTGGATCGACGAAGCAGTCAGTCAGTCTGTCAAAATCAATTTAAAAAGCATCCAAAGCCTTATATAAATGTTTTGAGTAGGTCAGGTCATTGGAGTCACTGACTCACATCGATCCAGGTCGCCTATCTCAAGAAATGCCAGCAGACTTTCAGTCACCGCAGCCATATGCAGGCAGGCCAGGGTTACTCTTCACGTTGCATTCCTGGGTCGCGGCGACGAAACGATCTGAATAACCCAGGGGTGTTGCTAATTGAAATGGATTTACTGCTTCAACTTGTCTGAATGGTCATTCTGTCATTCTGAATGCAGGTAATGTTCGACGGGAGCTCCATTCAGAAGGTGCCCATTGAGGCCTACAAATTTCACAGTCGCTTGAACTAAAATTATGGACCATACACAGAAATGATCGTCACCCTAAGGCCCTAGTCGTCCAGTGATGTCAATCTTCAGTCTCATTCATTGGAGTGTCGTTGGATTGGAGTTGTGAACACTGGCTACATCACCCCGTGGTTCAATTTGCCAGTCAGCCCAGGCCCTTCCGACAACATTGCAGCATATGGTCCTCCCTTGGCAACCTGGCTAGACTAGTCGGATATACTCAACGACGGAGTCTTACTACTACTAGACTAGACTACTACTGAGCGGCGGGCGACATCGAATGGGACTGACTCGGAGACTGACTGACTCGCCGACCCATTCAAGTACAATGAATGGTCATTGATTCATTGAGTCGGCTCGAACAAGAAAAGGTAATGCTTTTTAACGAACTGATGGTTCATTAGTCTGAAGTCCAGTAGTAGACGCTGACTGAAATGCATAATCTCAGATTTGGGCTATCTGTTTACAACATCATTCAGCTAAGCAGTCGGCCAGTGTAGTGCAAGCCATGGCCCAGACTTCATCGACCACACTGTCAGGGATCCAATCAGAAACCAGTCTGAATGATGAGTTTCCGCTTACACAGTCTTCTGCCCATGGACAGGACCGTGGAAAGTTATTCTTTTTAAAAACAATGGGACGCCAAATAATGACAAAGGATTTAGTTTTGCCGGTCACTGGACTCCGTTTGTAACTGGCAACTCCGAACCAAAACAGCAAGCAGGACTTCGACTGGACTCCGTTGACAAGAGCTTCCAATGGGATGGCAGTGGCTTGGGAAGTTGTCACAGAGATGATTCCTACTGATATTTTGAAGGACTCTTGGATGATGATGCACTGTCAAATTGTGTATTGTGGTTCTGGAAGTGGTCACCACCGGGGCAATGAGTAATTGGTGCACCTGAGTGAGTTGACTGACAGTAAGTTTGTTTATTTGACTGACTTTGTCAATTCAAATGGCCAAGGAAAGCTGGTTGGCACAGGCCACTGGCGCTGGTAGTTTCTGCAGCGGCTGCGGTACAGCTGAGCTGTCGCGGGCAGTGCTTCAGCATGTGGTAAACCAGACAGGTCACGTGACAATGGATATTCCGACTTTGTTCATGTGGGAAACTCGGGCTGAAGGGACTGCTGAAGGGTTATGTTCTTTCCAAGATTCTGAGGGTCAAGACTAAGACTGTCACTGTCACGGTTTAAAATCACGACCCGCTGCCTGCACTGCCTCTCAGGACTTGGATCACAGATGCCAAACATTGCTGCAAGAGTCTGCGCTCTGGGTAAGGGATGTGACTGGACACGATCCTGCAGATACTTGCCTGTTTGGCGACATGATGCAGATCTTTGAGAATAGGCAGTTGCTGGTCAATGGAGGTGATTTCTCCAAGAAATTGGGGACAGTGCGTGAATTGGGTTTGCAGGGATCTTCCTGCGCGCCTTGCCTGATGCACAACACACACTGCTGTATCAGGAAGCCTGCGCAATTCTGCATCAGCGGGCTGCCGTGCCCCGACTTCTCCACTGCCGGCAAGCGTTTGAAACGTGAAGGGCCTACCAATGTTGTGTATTTGGCACACGGTCACTACCACAAAGTGAACCGTACGCCCCTTTTGCTCATTGAGTGTACGAAGGACCCCGGGACCCAGTGTTACATGTTATTCAAAAAAGGTTTGGTGAGTAATATAATATAATTACAATTAATCAAATGTTTGGATTCATTCGATTCGGGTTTGTCACTGTCGATCGTTTCCAGTCCAGGATTTAGATCTTGGCATGGTCGAAGACTGCCATGTGGACTATGATTTCTACCAGCTTTTCTCAGAACCGTCCGATTTCGGATTTGGTGGCACGGCCCGGTACAGGACGTGGCTGATGGGGGCTCGGCGTGAGTCAACCTCGTGTCAGAGCGACCCGTTTGATGTATACAATGACATCGTCGCCCGCTTCAGAGACTCTGACATTTCAACGCAGGTCAACCACTATTTAGTGGCCAGTGACACCGAGATCAAAATGGAAGCGGCACAGCTGGCACTGGATCGTGGCCTGGACTCATTCAAGCCTGGTGAAACACCGTTGGAATATTTATTGAACACCAGGGAGCGAGTGACATTGGACAGCCTCAACCAGAAATACTTGGTGCGATATGGCGCTGACCCATCATTACAGGAGAATCTCGTCTATTTTTTAGGCGACTCCGCTGACTACCAGTCCTGGTCGGCAGTGTCAGGGAAGATACCTACGTTTAGGCTCAATTCGAGGACGGGAAAATATTGGCTTCCGGCCAGAGGCCGGTGGCTAACGGCCAAGGAAAGGCTCACGGCCTTAGGCTTCCCCACGACAAGCGAAGTGGCAGCTTCAATGCAAGTGCCCCCAATTGGAGCAGTCGATGTGCAGCGAGCAAGTGACATCTGTGGCAACAGCATGCATTTTCAGACCTGCGGGATCATGCAGTTGCTGACTTTGGCGTGCTTCGGACCATCCTAGTGAGCAGATGATGCACAGCAGCAGGTCCTCGTCGTCCTGAACTCTGACTCAATGACTGAGGTATCAAGCAGGCTAGCTTTACTTGGTTCACTGCCAGTCCGAGTCTGTCAGACTGTCAGAAAGACTTATGACTTCATTCATTGACTCATTAAAAATAATAAGTCTGTGATTGATTGTAACAACTGCTCAGATTGGAAGACTGGCAACGTTAATGGTGTTCATTCACAACGTTGTAAAGATCATAGGTCCGAGGATAAAAACCTGCCTTTGACGTGTCCGATTGCTACACTAGCAGTGCAGCAGCCAGCAGATTGTTCCAATAACACTAACACTGACACTGGGAATCAGATTCACATGATAATGTTTACAGTATGTTACGTTCACAAACGGTCGGACGGACTCACTCACTGTCGACTGAGTTGTCACTCACTTGTCAGACCTAATGTATTGCACCAGCCTGTTGTTCAAGTGACTTTGCGTTGGTGTTCCAATTCGACTTTGCTGCAAAGCATCATGAGCGAGCTGACTCCTATGTGGGAGGGTGGCGCGGCAGCATTCGATTCAGTGGTGCCTCATGAGGGAGACACCCCTGAACCAAGTGAAGCTGGGCGTTCTGCAAGGAGCCAAGGGAAGGCGAAGGCGAAAGCCAATACTACGACCAAGCCTGCTCGCAGCAAGAAGAGCGAGGTGAAGACCCTCTCATCTTCCTTTACATCTTGGCAGAAAACACCGGAATCTTCTTTTTGCACAAAAGGTTTCACACAAAACAATTTGTTTTTTCATTGTGATGAATAGGTTTATAGTTATTGCCAGCCTGAATGTTTGCGGGTTCCCCTTGAGGATACTTACTTGAAGATTATCATGGAGCACTGCGAGCCCGTCAAGGCTTCACGTGTCTTCACCAACAAGCTCTCCTCTCGCGTTGTCCGTTTGGCGTTCACAGGGATGTTTAGGGTGAGCCCATTGAGTTCACTGGACACGTTGCTTGATCAGTAATAATAAAAAGTAGTTTTTGTGTGATTCTTGTCAAACTAAATTGTATTAGTTTCCTGAATGTTCATCATCAGCGGATTGTTGATTATTAAGGTTCGACTTGGAAGCCCTCAAAGCTGGCATGAAAAACGAGTACATCCGGCTGCAGTGTCCGATGTCGAGCTGTTCATTCAACGAACTCGTGGCCAAGGTGGAGGTGGACTTGTCCAGGAACCTGACGTTCAAGCTTTTGCACCTCAGTCTTTTGGTGTTGATTCAGCAAAACGAGTATTTCTATGCTAATCTGTTTGTCGGTCCTTACTGTTCAATGCTCAAGTCAGCGCAGACTGACTGACACTGTTGCAGATTGATTTGATTGCCCTGTCAACTCCTGAAATCCAAGGCGATGGAGCCACCATGATTGAAAGCCAGGGTGTTGTCAAGACTATGCCGGCTGGGACGTGGAAGCTGGATAAGACTGCGAAGGGCATCCCATTTGTCAGCAATGAGAAAGGGGAGAAGAAATGGGCGGTGAGCTTTTTTCAGGCGAGCAAGGAAGAGGCTGCCCAGGCTGAAGCCGGGCTGGGAGATTTGCCTGACCTTGATGGGCCTGGTGGCGAACCAGCCAAACCAGGAACAGCGGCGCCAGCAACACCTCCAGGACCACATGGTGCTGGCCAGATCGTTTGTGGAACTCGGTCCGTAATGGGGTTCGTCGGGCAGGGCTACAGCATACAACATTATTATCCCTCACGATGTCGAACTGTGCACACGGACCATATGCTTCTGGAAAGAACAGGCAATCCTTCGAGGAAGCTGCTGAAGACCTATCCAACAACATATCGCAGGAAGACTTTGAATCACTACAGGAAGCAATTTGCAGAGATAGGCGTATCGATGCTGAGCAGGATCCCGATACATTGCCAGATGATTTCCCTGAGTGTCCCGCTGATCTTCCGGGCTTGCCAGTGATACGGAACTTGCCAGTGCAGGTCGTTTGTCTGCAACTATTGTTTTTGTTTGCATTATTATTGTAATGTTAATTAATAATATTGCAATTGCAAATCGTATACTGTGTTGCCCGCCTGCAACGTACTGCAATGCCATTTGACAGACTCGTCTGTCTTATCAGTGACATTGAGTGAAACGTACACAAACGACCGAGTGACAGGACATGATAGGACTGTGGACTAACTGACAGGTGAAGACAAAGTCTTGGTTTACAAGCATCGCCGTGATGGACCATCTTTGCAACCACTGGAGCCTGATGAGTATGGTCCTTGATTGGTGTTTGGAATTGGGATTTGAAGCTAAGCTTGCCAAGGAATTGAATACTCATAGTTGTTTTTTTTGCTTGACTCGATGCGATGCAGAATTCAACCAAATGATGTGCCCGTAGTTGTGGTTTTTGGTGAAAGTCTCAGTGATTTTATTCCGTGATCGGATTGTCATTTGCTGTACTGTAAGGAAGATGATGTCTTTGCCGGTGATACCAATGATGATGCGTCTTCAGCTGGAGAAGATCCTGGTGACAATGACAACGGGGATGGTGACGAGAATGAAGAGAACGAAGACAACAAGGACCCAGCTTCAGATGATGCTGCAGCTTCTGCTCGTCCCCAGAGCAGCAAACCACAGACCAAGAAAGACCCAGCTTCAGATCATGGTGCAGCTTCTGCTCGTCCCGAGAGCAGCAAACCACAGACCAAGAAAGAACTCCAGGAGCTTCGTGCAAAGTACGATAACACTGTCCGGTTGGTGGCGCATTTGTATCATGACAGAAGCCTTCAGGACGAGTTCAGGCTAGTCGCAGCTGCCTGCAGGCCCTACATGATTGAGTATGAAGACACGCTACGCCAAGCCAGATTGTCACAGGCATGGGAAGATATGAAACTCCGTTATGGATTATTGACTGACTGACTGGTTTAAATTGGGTGGATGGATAATCAGTGAGTCAGAGAGTCACGACTCGGTTTTTTTTAAATCAATTAAATTAGAATAGATTTAATGGTCAGTGTACTTTCTCATTACCGACTGTCTGTCAGCTGTCAGTCAAGTCTGTCGGCAGTTTGTCAGACTGCTCAGTCAGGCATCTGCTGTGAAGATGCAAGCAGATCGAGCAAGTGGCGCCTGGTTTCAGACAATCCTTGAATCGTTCAAAGTTCTTCACGACATGGAGGCTATTGACCGCATGGGTGTCAGTGTGTTCTCAGCGCCTTCCGACGATGAGGCTAAACTGGCAACTGTCTTTGCCAAGGATGATTGCCAGGACGTGCCTCAGTGGTTTCAGGATGAGAGAAACACATTGGATAGCTTGTTTTGCTTGCTTACTGAAGTGGCAGCTGATCGTGCATGGAACCAGATGTTTTTCGTCACTTCCGTCCCACAAGCCTTTGCAAGCATTGCAAGCTCTGAGCACGATGCTGCAAACACCAGGCTGCAGTACATCAAGCTAATGTTCCAAGCAGTGTTCAAAGCAGAGGCCGTGGAAAAACAGCCGATGAAGAAGCTGATCAGTCGCATGTTGTCAGAAGTTGGGTGGAACAGGATGCAACTGGCTCGTGAGTTGTACCTGGTTGCAAATGACTGTGACTGGAAGGTGGAGAATGGTGGTGATCTACGCAAGTTGGTCGAGCGAATGTTTTCATCTCCTCCAACCACCAAGTTCGATCTTGAGGATGTCTTTGCACATCTTGTGAGCGTCTGCCGATTGTCGAGCTTGAGCAACCCTATGAACAAGCAGCTCGATGAACATTACTCTGTAATTTTTGAGGCTAAGGTGAAATTAGGACTGACCCCATGATGTTGACAATTCTGAATCATGCGCATACTAGCCCTCAATTTCACCAGTAAGGTGGGTTCGCTACTTCTACAGCCGAACAATGCCAAGCCTGCGTCCAGATGACTTGTTTGGCTGGCCTCAACTGGACACTGAGCTGGGAGATCATGAGCAGCTTAAAAAAAGCATGCTTGATAGTGGCAAGTCTTTCAAGAGTACAGATGCACCACTGCCAGATTTCATCAGCAAGGCATTGAAAGACAAGAAGCTCAGTTCCTTTCGCAAAGCTGGCACAATTTCAAAGCAGAAGTCTTCTGCCTCGACTGCCTGGTTTCTTCACCATGCATCCAGTGACTTTGCAAGTGCTGCTAAATGCTGGGCGGGATTCTTGAATCAAAAAAGGCCGAACGCTTTATTGTTTTTATTGTACGGTTTATTTTTTTGTGAAGTTCAGTCAGTGACTCACTGAGTGAGAGTGACTCACTCTCAGTCTCAATGTTACCTCAGGATGTTTGTTGATGAAGGGCAAGGTCTACCAGAACGTCAAGACGGGCAATGTTTACTTGTCTTTGGGCTTCAGATCATGCTCAGTGCTCGGCATCAGGTTGAAGAAGGTCGAAACAATGACTGACGTAGCGTGCCAGCATGCCAGTCAGTAGAGCAATTTGTGCACTACTGTCACTCTGTCATTTCTGGTATACGTCTCCATAAGTGTCATAAATTATGTCATTCCGACCAAAACTTTGTTACTTTGTTGGTCGAGTCAAACTTAATTACTTGCCAACTTGCCACTGCCGGCTGAACATACTTTTGATATTGACAGTTAATCATTTGATAATTAAATTTGACACTTGGACTTCAGGTATTCTGGATCATTGATCCAGAGCCGTCCTCACGAACCCCGTACTGGATATTCAATGACCGGGTAGTGGACGATGACAGTGCGGGTTGGAGGTGTTTGCCCGTGAGCATCTTGCACCCTTACCAAGTGCCTGCTTCCATAAAGCACTTTGGCTGCGTTTTGTGGCAGGAAGGGCCAGGTGAAAATATCCTGAAAGCAGGACTCAAGTCGTGCATCTTTTTGACTCTCTCGCAATTGCGAGAGATACAAACGAGCCTGCGTTATGCAATGGTCAGGCCAGGTTCTGGAAGCGGGAAACGGGGTCGCCTGATCAAACGTGATTGGGCGATCGGCCTGCTAAACTACTTCTTTCCTGATCAGCAGAGCTCACAAACCTACCAGGCTGCGTTAAGGGGACTCCTGGGGCGTGGATGGAGGCACATAGAGCGTCGATCACCACACAGCCGAGACATCGTTGCTGCATTTCATGGACTTCCGAAACAGGATATGAGAGAATTCGAGCGAATGATCGAGGCTGACGAACGGTTTCTGAACAAGACAGTTTCTGAGCGGAATGCAAAGGTTCTGCAGCAACCTCCGACTTCGCAGCAGCACTATACTCCAGGGACTTTGATGTCACTGTTGCCGCCGTCAGGTGATGGGAAGCCGTTCATCTCGCGCCATCCCAAGCTCAAGCGATATCAAGCCTTCTTCACCAGTGGAGGACTTGAATTGAAAACATATTTACATAAATTGTTGGTCGGTAAGTGCTGCAATGTTGAAAGAGCGGACTACAGTGACATAGGGTCAACTGACTGAATACAGTACCACACCAAAAATTGGACCCCTAGGAAGACGATTCAGCCACGCAACGTTTTGGGATGGGAGCAAGAAGATGATGAGTCAAGCCGAAGCTCTAATGGAAGTGGTGATATGGCTGTGGAAAGCGTATGAGAAGAGTGGTGGTGTTTTGACTGGTAGCGACCGAGTCCAGTTTCTAGACTTATTTAGTCCAGTTATTGTTTGTGTGCAATGGCCGGGCTGGTCAAGTCGAGTGTTTAACCAACAGCGAAGACCACCACTAACTACTGGTCATTTCCAATCAACTATCTCAGGCCAACTTTCGAAGACGTGGAGAATGTGGTCAAGAGATTCGATGAGAGCACTGGTTTTCTGAAACCTTCGCAGCCGTCTGACGTTGAGGATCCAAAGGATGATACGTCCAAGATTGCATCCGGAGTGGATTCTTCTAAAAAGAAGAAAGATAAGAAAGATAAAAAAGATAGCTCCAAGGCCACTGTCAAAAAGACAGTGAAAAAGCACAAAGCGTGATCCGCTAAGCGGAAAAAAGAGTGCGTATCATCGGATCTCGAGAAGGTTTACGTTTCTTGCCATGTGTGATCCTTGAGACCCCTTTCCCACCAAAGGATTCTCCACTCTAAAATTTTAGAGAGGTTTAGAGGAACAGGGTCTGTGGGAAAGGGGTCTCAATGGTCTTTCCTGAAAACAGCAACTAATTATTTGTATATACAGTACGTGTTATTTCCACTTGCCTCCAGAAAGACATCCGATATCCAAAGTATTCTTTTCCAAAGACATGCAACTTGTTGCAACTACCATGCCAAGCTGGATCTTGGGCATTTGCCCACACCCCTGCAAACACGGGACCTGTTGACTTCACCCATACACAAGTTGACAAGTCCCTGGGGTCCTCCGTGTCTGAGAATGTCTTGAACATGTTGCATTCTCCCCAGGCACCCCAAGCAGCCCTAAAATAATAGAACCACATTGATGTAACAATAGACCTTAGGCACGACACCCATAGCAAGCACATCCAGTGGACAATCAATTCGGTATATAACTGTAGCACCAAACTATCTTTCGTTATCATAATTCATGTGAGTTCATCACATTGACCAAAGCAACACCTCCTCACCTGACGGGGATTCGCTTGAAGCTACCACGCTCACCTCCATGTTTGGCTTTGAACCCTCAAACATCCGGCAAACGCCTAAGACGCAGAACTCCAAGTTAACCGGGGCTTTGAAGGCCTCCGTAATCCTCTGTGTGAAAAGAACAACATGGCCATCACTGACTGAGTCTAGCCAACGCCAGACTGAACACCAAAAACACGGCGTTGGCGGGCCTGGCAAATTGCAGCTCTCCCTGCAAGCTCTTCGACAAAAGGTTCAGCAATGGCACCTGGATGGCCACAGAACCCGGAACGACCGCAGGTCTCTGATAGAGCCTTCGTGTGGTACTTTTTCAGGGTCCGGTAAACTTCTGTCAAGGGGTAGTAAACAATCCGCCCCGTCAATCAACTGACCAAAACCAATCAACAAAAGTAATCCTCTCAACATCTCTCAACCAACCAACCCTCCAGTGCACCTGGGTCTCGGAGAGAGCTTCCCGCTGCACGGTCCAGCTGTGTTGCAAGAAGCGGGTCACACGCTGCGACAAGGCCCGATCGATCTGGTTCCGCACCAGGAAGCTCCGAAGCAAACCTTGGGTTCGCTCGAATCTTTACAGCTGCCCTTTTTAGGCACCTGAGCCTCAGAATTCAGAACGGCGCCTTCTATTTCGGGCCGCATTAGCTGCATTTGCAAGTTTCACACAAATGGCATGAACCCATGACCAGCCCGTGACTACATTCATCTTCCTTGTGTGCAGTGATTAGAGGAATACACACGTCGCATGCAACTTGTAGTGATATATAAATTAATGCATATATATACATTATAGACATCTACAGTCAGCATACATTGTATCTCACGTCTACGTTCGTGCAATCATCATTGAAACACAAGCAACAGTTGTTACCGTCGTTCGCTCGCTCTCTCTCTCTCTCTGGTATTGCTCGCTTTACATCTTTGTTGATTCAATCTTGTTGCAGTTCCAAATGCGCTTGGCGCGTACACCCAGGAAGACGTAAATGGAGCGTCATGTATCCTGATTTCCATGCAGCTAAGCTTTGGGATGATCGCATGAATGATGTGCAATCATACTACCCACTTGGGATAGCTTCAAATGACCTGGGCGGAACGGTCTTGAGGTGCTGAATTCTGGTTAAGTTGGCATCCAAGACCTGCATAGCTTGTTGGTAGTTCATCCCATCTCGTTCCTTAACGGGAAAAGCACTTCATGGCACTTCAATACCTTCCCTTCCTTCATCACACACACACACACCTCAGTGACGCAATGATGATTCATGAGACTCATGGACGTGATTCTTGGGTCTCCTCGGCAGGATCTTCCCATCGGCAACGATCCGCACACTACATATTACCACATCCTGCAAAGTCACGGAATTGATGCAGCTCTTCTTCCCGCTCGTTGTGAAGGCTCGTCAACAAGCTGGTCATCAAACTGACCAAAGACCTCACCGGTTCCGAGGTCTCACTTGTCCCACTTCCGAAAAAAAGGATCTTTCTTTGTCGAATCCAAAAGGATCGATAGGACTGGATTTGAACATTCAACAAAAAACTTGCAGAGGTATTGGGACTGGCGGGCTTTTGACCGACCCGGGGGGGAAGTGAAAGGAAATGAGTGTGGCGAGTACGGTTGGTAAGTCCTCATTTCACCTCTCCTACTGAACCCTCACGGCCCATCTCATCAAACATTAAAAAACACAAGGACGGCCAATCGAAGCAAGAGTCGAGAAAGTGACCACTGCCACAAGGACCGCTAGGATCCCAAAAAGCCGTTCTGGCAGGTTGGTCGCCTCGATGATGTTGGAGCCCATTCCTGCCAACGTGAATGCTGAGGTACCTTCCAGTTGGCATGTTTGATGGCAGCTCCCAGATCCTAACCGTTACCTAATCCCATCTGTTTACCAAGATTAGATCATCTAAACTGGAAGCTGCTGATATCTTGCGTGCTTTAATAAGTCCTGCATCGTAGTTCCCAGGAAAATTGAAAGCGTTACACACACCAAGTCAGATGAAGAGTCCCTTCAAAAGGTTCGTTTGAAGCATACATACTAATTAACCATAATTGACACTAAGTGTTGATTTGTATGTTTGCATACACTTCTTGCAACATGAGATCAACCCCGCAAACCAACCAACAAATTGGTGTGGTCTATCAGTCTCGTGTCCTTTTGCTTGGTTTGTCGGAGCCCCAAAACAAAGAAAGCCTGCGCGGAAAAAGAGCGATCTGTTGTTTTCAGATATTTTTGGAGTCACTGTAGATGCGGGAATGTTTTTCAGGAACCTTCCATGATGTTCGCATGGGTCAAACCAGCGTCAAAACGGTTTTCATGGCACGAGCACTCAAATGCATTCCGCAAGACACAATCATATTCATATGTACTCATATCTTGATATACAGTGTATATATATAATGATATATATACAGTATACATATTTGTATTGATGAAGCCCCATACTTCTCATGCGTTCATCTTGTCCATTCAACGATGCCTTGGCCCGTCTCAGTCGTGCACCTAGTTGGCACAGCGCCCAATGCAGGGTCGTGGAGTATTGGTACGCGAAGCTCTGCTCAGCCAGACCTGAGCGTCTGTCTCCCTGTGTGGCAAACATAAACAGGCCAATCTGGGCACTGAAGTCCAAACAAGTGTACAAATCTTGCTTTGTTGGAGCTCTGATCACATGCCATTGCTCGACAATCCACAGGAACTTGTTTTTTTTAAGTTCCTTTTACGTGGGATGAGAAGCAATGTCGGCAGTCGGATTTGGCTCTGCTGTCTCACGGAGTGTCTCACGGGGCTCACGGCGCCGATCGAGGCGATCAGGGACTCCCCACCGTAGTGTTCGATCCAGCTGATCTCTCCTTTGTAAAACTTGCCGATGCCAAAGAAAATGCAAGCGACCACGTGGTACAGCAGCAGAATCCTGGACATCGTCCATTCTGTCATAATGTGCACACATTGTTGGGACAAGCAGTGTAGTGTAACTGATATTAAAAGGTGAATGACGAAAATGTGCAGCTTCTGGCTTCTGGCAAGGAACGGTGTTTTTGAAGATGCAACCTGGAAAACATGTGTACCCTTGTGCTGTCAAATCCTAAAAGGTTTCGTTTTTTCGGCAGTGACCGGTTGGTCCTCAGTTCCATGGGTACTATTGCAGTGCGGCGCAATCAATCGGAGCAGCACGGGGTCAAAAAACTCAACCAAAAGCACTAGCTAAGCTCAGCTGGGATGGATCCATATAGGGAACACCGGCATGGTGTTGACCTATTCAGTCGTTCTCCCTAGAGTAATAAATTACTACCCAGCTGTCAGGTCTTCAAAAGCACTGACTCGAGCGAAACACTGCTAAAGGTTCTGTGAAGGTACTTACCCCCATGTCCAGCCAAGGCACTGGCAGATGATGTTCAGAATACCTCATGAAAGAAATGGCACTCATGCCTCCGGAATCCAAAAAGTAGACCCACATCTAGACTGCTATGTTCGGTCAGGCCTGAAGACTGAGAACGGATTGAATCATCAGAAAAGGATCACATGGGCGACTTTGGGGCTTGTCATAGTTGAAATCGAGGGCATCTTGTGTGTTTAGCAAATGGCAAGTACCTCGTCCAGATCCTACAGTCTTAGAGAGGTCGGGTATTAAGAGTTTCTTCTTCAGTCGCAGCTGTCAATCACATCCGACCACCAAGATGCTTATTCGTGCGACCCAATTGTTGGATTCAATGCGCTCCCGCAGTGAGAAGAACATCTGATTCCATTTATACAGCCTTCCAACTCCTCAGCCAAATGTGGTGATCCGGTCGATGACGAGTGAACTTGGGGTCGTCTTCGGATCCTTTGCGGCTCTTCTGTATAACGCAAATGAAGCAGCTTCCCCACTGTCAGAATGCCAGGGAATTGTTTTTTTTTATCCAGCATATGGTTCGCTTTCAGGGATTCTCAGCAACTCTTGTTTGGTTGTCACTCGTCTCAGTTGTTTGGCATTGGTCGCGAATCTGTATACATCCTACCAGCACTATCAGTACTGCAAATGAAAAACTTACTCTCCGGCTATGCTTGGTTCCATGTCAGATCAATTGTCCTCTATCTGCCAAACGGAGTTGAGCACCCCGCATACATCAAGGCTGTCGTAGAGCGTCGACACAGCGTTGACATGCCCCAGAGAGACCCAAAAGAATGAGTGACATTTGCCATGCTCAAACGATTTTGCATCACCCCTTCTGCCTATGCAACACGCTTTCATAGACTTGCCTCCATCTCTTGAGATTCCAGCAAACAAGCGGAACCTGTTCTTCGATTCGTACACTCTACAGTGTTACAGTATTACACAAAGAATGGGCAAGTCTTTGGATGACCTTCACTTCCCACCGGACGCGTTCTGAGCAGACCATAATTAGTTGTCAATTAGGTGCTATGTTTGGCAATTGAAGTCTTAAACTTCCTTCTTATGCCCTCAACCTGCTGCATGTGACTCAACCTTTTGTATAGGCCACCCTCCGGTTGCCACTGCTACGGAGACCCTTAGGAGCTGTTAGGGATGGCAGCTGGACCGCAAACTCGGTCAAAGAGATGAGGTTTACATAGATCGTAGATCAAAGTAGCCAGAATACCAGAAGTCTGTCTTAACAGCTGTCAAAGGCAGCACAAAGTTGCAGAAATCCATAGAATTCCACACCTGCTAGGGTTTGACATGATTAACAATCTTTGCCATAGAGCCGTAGAAATACGTCTCCCAAGGATCACCCGTCGCCTGTCTCCCCCAAATGGCCCGGAGCATACTGCGCTGTCCAGCGGCGGATCATACGGATGAACTGTACGATTCGAATGGGCTCTGGCAGCTGATCCACAGGGCCGAAGCCATCAAGGCCCAAGAGGATATAGTCCAAGAGAACCACCTGAATCGAAGAAGCAGGGGCTCCTGGCCTTACTACTAGGAACAAGAAGCTACTTTTTAGTATGTCTTTGATCGCAACTAGTAGCAAACAAAGCCACGACAAAGACCCCCCCAGCTTTCCCTCGTTGGGAAAGGAAGGTCGGGAGACTGCTGGGGGTTTTGCTCTTGTGCAGCCAATCGGCTGAGGATCCGTAAGGACATTGAAGGACGTCTGAAACGAAGAGATTTCTGGTATTTGGTTCTGTGGAGTGTTGATACCTGCCACATCCATACAAATGGTAAATGGGTTTTGTCAACGGTGTGCTTCAACTTAATCTCCCTGCCTGGCTGGGTCTTGGAATTGAAGAGCACAACAACACTTGATGCTACAGAAGGTTTGTGTTCGCCGAGTGTCACTGCCTGCCACAACAACTATTGACTATCTGAACCCTTTAGTATTTCAGTTGGTTTGCAATGATAAGCACTACAAGTGTTTTGGTTTCGGGGTACTGTAGATTTGCTTGTTTTCAGGAATACTCAAACTACTTGCAGCAGGAATCATGGGCAAACCGATTCTTTGCCAGGACCCAAGCATTTCTGGTCCTTTGGCCCCTAAAAGGGTGTAGGTTTGGGAACCTTTCAGCCCTGTAGTCTGTAGTTGTATAGGCGTCAAGTCAGACTCCTGGCAGCCAGCGATGGCTGCTGAATGATAAGACCTCCTTCTTTTTAGGGACACCATACCTGCCTCCTGAGTTGACTATTTCAAGTCCAATGGGCCATGACACTGACGCTTGGATGAGAGGAAGTCCCTTGATGCTGCTGATGTGTAAGTGCCAACTGCGGGGTGAGTCACAAGCTCAGCCTGTCTCTCTCTCTCTCTCTCCCTCCAGCTTATTCAACCAAGAGGCAGCAAAGTCAAAAATGAAAGCACGCTTCAAATAGTGACAGGCAACCTTCTGGGACTCCATCACCAGAGTGCCGTTCTCGAAGTATCCTGCAGGAACTTCCAAGTTGGAAAGGCTTGGGATGGCATGCCGCCATTCTTGCCTAAACAAAACGATAGATAGATTGCTTCCAACCTCGGATGTGGAAGTCACCTACCGAACATCATCAACAGCCATCGTCGACCTTCTGAAAGGGTTGCATAATGGAACTTATTGGAGCATCATTGTATTCTGAATTGAATGGACTTGGACCTGGATGTTCACTTGGATCCTCATCCATCTAGAGCCCATCCATCTTGTTTTGACTCCAATCCAAAGTCCTGTGAGTCCTGTCACCTTGCATTTCTCTCAAACTGAGGGGGTTACTAAAGGATGCCTGTTCTGTTTGAAGGAAAACATCGCATGTGGCCGCATGTCATTCCTTCTCAGGTTCCGGAATCTAAAACACCTCTGCTGATTGTCCTGTGCGGAAGGACGCGATGATATCCTGCACAACAAGCATCTGACAAGCGTTTGAGGACGAGCCTTGAACCTACCCGAGGACACGACACGGTTTGGCACACTCGATGACATTCGATCAATCGAATGTGGAATGATAAGTAGAAATTAAACGCACTTTCAGATTCCGCTTCCCGACCAAAGTTGAATTGAACCACGCTCTTGCAGGAAAGGACTTGGACAAAGGATCAAAACCATATTAAGAAGCGGGTGACCTTGCTGCAATCTTCTTCGCTTTGGCACACCGAGTTCTTCCCAGAACCGCTGTTGCCAAGGAGCGCAGGTCCAGAAGATTAAAGCAAACACACTCAGCGATTGTTTCGCCTGGGCGGATCGCTGGTCTGAACTGTTTGTGCGACCCACTTGGCCTCAAGTGGTGCCAAACTCCAAGTGCCAAAAGACCAAAGTGGCTAGAGACCCCTGAACATGGTTAAGAGCCTGGACATCATCTCCCAAATGAATCGTAGTCGACTTGGGAAGCGTCCAAGATCGACACAGCCAATCTGGTCTGCCCATCCGGCTGATCATCAACCCAGCACATCCCACAGATTCGGGTCAGCGGTCCCAGGGTAGGCGAGAACTGGAGCTGGGGAGGATCTTTTTGGGGGCAAGAATCAGTGGGACACCCAAATTTGTGGTCTGTCTGGAGGCTTGCATCTCAAGAGAAAAAGAAGACATGATGACAAAGAGACACAAAGAGGACAGCTGGATAAGACAGGACAGCATGTCACTAAAACATTGGATGGTGGGAACCCATATTGAATCATGGCGTTCAGCAAATTATCCTGGGTCCTGAACATCAATTAGAAGGGAGCTACATAAATTGAACAAACACACGTGTCTCGTACCTCATCCCAAATGAAGACGATCCCACCTTTAACCTTTCCCATCCTTTCCCCCAAGCCCCAAACACAAAATCCTTTCAGATGTGCCTCAAACACTTCTCACAAGGCACCGAACAAATACTTGACCGGGTGGCGTCACCGATCGGGGAGTCAAAGAAGCGCAATGGGATCACCACGATGTCTATGATGACACCTCGGTGAAAACGTGGATGGGACCCGCTGCAATGACCCATAGTCTTTGAAGGACAACACTAAAACCCTGCCTGTGTGGGAAGTGAGGACAGAGCAATCAGCAGCAACAAGAACAAACTAGGCATCAGGAAACAACATGAGATGAAGTGAGATATCAAGAGGTATGAACGCTGTGTCAATATACCAAACACAGCATTCAGGCCTGCGTGGTAAGAAATCTATGTGAAAGAATCGTCTCGACCTGCCTAGATGCACTCTGCAGTGGATTTGCCTTCCCCCAAGTCGTGTAAATAGAAGAATTTAGACCCACCCACCAGTCAGATCCAACGAGATGGGTTCTTGCCTGATATAAACCTTCCACCGTCCATCAAAGACTACCACGAGAGCTGCCGCTGCGTCTCCTTCTTTCAAAGGTCATTGGGTCATCCCTCAAACCCCACGCACCACACATCTGGAGTGGACGATCCGCGCTTTGTGCGAAGCAGTTTGCTTATTGGACTCAATGTGGGCTAGTAGAATAAATTGCAGGGAGCTGTGACTCACCCATGGCTGGTCACTGTAGTATGTTGCATCATCGTGGTCCTGACTCATTGCTGGTTTAGGTAACCAGGTCGTGGTTTAGTGCCAGGTTCACTCATTGCTACTGTAGTATGTCGTATCCCTGTTTACTTTCTGCTTCAATCCAGGCCACAAAGCATCCGCAAGGCGTCCCAAATGGCACGTGAGCGGCCACCAGGCGTCATCACAAACCTGACCGCGGTGCACACGCAGGGAAGGCAGCCGATCCGCTCTTTCTAAGTGGCACATGTCATCACACCCATGGGATCTGTGTTGACCCCGACCTTTAACACATTTCGCCTGCAACCACCATCAAATTAGCATTGACCTTGTCTATGTCTCGCCTAACCCACCCACAGTGGCGGAGTAAATGGATGCCTGTCTACCCCAAGCAAAGGTGTCTGGGTGTCTCGTCGTGGTCGGAGATGACTCGAGCTCTGTTCAATTCATGGAGGTCTGAGGGGCGGCCAAACCAAGACCATGGGACTGCTAAGTCAAGCTTTTTTGGTCAACTGGTCAACTGCTTAAGATTCTTCCAGTACAACAGGATATGATGAAACAATATCTTCGCTCAGGGTGTTCTGACCTTGAACTGAAATTAATACACAAACAATCAATCCTCAACTGTACGGGTTTCTGCATTCAAAGAATACTAAAATAGACCTATTGATTCATATTGAGGCATCTAATCTAAGTCCAGCAACGTCTATATAATATAATATAAGTATCAATATTAATAAGTAGATTGCGTCTAAGTAGATTACAGCAAGTTCCGGAGCTTTTGCAGTAAGCGGACATGCGTATTATCCGAGTACAATTACAATCAATTACAATCCTTACTCTTTGGATGTGGTGCCATCTCGCTCTGATCAAGCTAGCAGCTAAAAAGTGGTCTTTAAGATCATGTGGCTCTGTCCAATAGGTGCTATGCCAGATGTGTAGACTATGGGATTGTATGAGATTTTAACAAGCAATTCTTGGGATTACTCTCACAATCCATCGCCTACGCTGCCTACACGTACCGTACATGTGCCGTTCTTTTAGAGCAGGTAGGGGTGTGCCAAGTACTTTGACAGACGGATTCTCAAGCCATCCTGATAACCGGATGATGCACCTCCTGTGAAAAGCACTCTTTGTTGCGGGGTGTTCTAGTCCTAACTACCAGCAGGTATGGGTCTGTGCCTCGTCTTGGGACAAACACATCTTCCCATGCAGCCCTCCCTGCCCATCCCCGCTTGTCATCGCAGCCAGCTCTGGACTTCTGCGTGGTCGATAGCAACTGCGCGAAGCGCAAGGAATACAAAGAGTGGACCCTGTTCTTTCTGAGGAAAATCATATGCACTAGATTTCTGAGACCTGTTGTACGCTTGTACACATTGTGTTTGGGTACATACAGTACGCGTGTAGTCATCCTCCGGCAACGAGGCAAAAGGGTCCATTTAAACTACAACCGACACTGTTCGTGGATTTCTATATACAGTATCATATCCCATAGCTTATCTCCAGATTGCATTGCGAATCGATTCCTGTATGCAGTTCCTGCAACCATTTGCAATGTGTCTTCATCAAGTCCAAGGATCTCAAGTGGTGGCAATCATGGCACATCTGAACGAACTTCTGGTCAACCAATGGAAGCTTCTCTTGTTATACGTGGTTGCCTCCTGCTTGGTCATGGGGGTCCTTCCTTCCGACTTACTAATCTCAAACAACAAGGCCCGTTCCATCTGTATCACTTGCTGTCAGGCGCTGAGTGGTGAAAGGTCCAAAGTTCGTACTAAAACCAAACATGCATGTGCATGTGTGCTTTAAACGCCAGTACTAGTAGCTCCCATGCTACACGGGGATAGATTCGCTTGGATATTCTGGATCATCAATGTTGAGTGTATTATAGTATATTAAACCCATGCCGTTCTTGTCCCACAATACCCGGCTGATGTCGTCGTGCACAGGCTGTTATGATGGCCCAACTTTGACAACAGCAAATTTATATATATAATACACACGTCCCCAGTGACAACCCATCAAGAAGAAATCCGGCGCTATGAGGCTATGAGGCATGATCTTGCTTCTACCAGTCTCGGGCTTTGGTAGGGCATCCAAAAAACTGATACGTACGCCAAACAGCATTTAGTTGGGTGAAGAATGGCATTTTAGATCTTCGCGTCCAGTGATGGTTTGGCGTCCAGTTGGTCTGGTTTGTCTTCCAAACCAAGGGACGTCTTCCAGAATCTTCGATCCTCGTCCCCCGATGCCCTGCTCCACTTTTGCCCTTGGTGGCAGCTATAGCGGCTCAACAGTTAGATCAATCACCCTCAACATGAGCTACCAAGATCATGACATGCTGCAGCGATCCAAATACCTCCTTTGGGATGGTGTGGCTTGGAGGCTTATATAGTCCCTATATAATTTTTACAGTGCCTTCCGAGGATTTGTTCAAGTCACTGAATTGCCAACTTGGCACATTGAACTCTGAGTCAAACAGTGCTGTACTGGAAGACTGGAAATCAGCATAAGAATGCATAAGAGCTCAAGCTGGTGTTTTTTTTTTCAGTGCATAAAATGAGGGCCCCCAATTGATCAGCAAAATATGCTCAGCTATCCAAAGCGCATTGATTGCTGGAGCAGTTTTGGGGACACTCAAAACTGGGTTCGCCGAATCCTCGAAACCTTCGAATTCACCGAAACTTGAAACACTCGTTTGAACGCTGCTTAGACGGCTCAGAGTGAGCTGCCCCACTACAGGAACTGGTGCATTAGCCTGAACAAAACGCTAATCAGTCTGGCTTGCACCCACTGAGTTGGTCGTGGCAGCAACACTTTCCCACTATGTATACACGTGTACACAGGAATTGGGCTGAATGTCACGTCACATGCTCTCCAGCTCAAGATTATTTATAGTTACAATATTGTATATACCTCAAGGACTGTGTTTTATATAAAAGGAAACAAATGACGATAGACCATGCCTCTTCATGCCTGCACGATGTGCAAGAAAAGAGCACATGAATTCGTAAGTCATCTGCCAATGTAGCTGTTTGAAGGCTTCATGGTGTCCATGTTGGTCTCGTCCGCAGCAAGTGTGAAGATCCAAGGATCAATCTCATGCTGGCTTTGGGCTGCAAACTCACCGAGGTGAAGCATTGTCTTGGCCTCACAGGCAAATCTGCTTCAAGCAGTGCAAGTCCGTGTCTAAAATGTTGTGTAGAACAGTCTTGGATGTCCAATTTGACCTTCTACCTACTCCGGTACTACTGGCACTGCTACTAGCTGCATGCAGGTGTTTTTGAGTATGTTGTGGCAATGGTGGACCAGGAAAGACCAGTGCCAGTGGTGATCATGCCTGGGAAACAACTGGGTGGTCCTAAATTAAGTAAAATGAAGAGCCAAGTGACTGGTGCAATCTGGCTCGCAGTCTTCCACAGTCTGAAGAGGCAAAGCGTGGAGCCTATGATGTTCCTTTTTGGCTAGGCCGCTAGGCATCGACTATGTCCACCAAATCCCACGAAGAGGAGTAAACAACCTCGACCAGAACAACAACTGGGTTTATGATCAAACACATCACTAGTTTCTGCTCGCTACACTTCAAGGAACCACCGCTCACGTGGAATATATCCTGGGATGCCCTTAAAGTAAGCATGAAGCATCACGGAGAACAAATAGCACAAACAGCATAGTAGAACCTACTTGCGATGACCTCCAACCTACTTGCGATGGCCTCCAACCTAATATCAATGGCCTCCAGCCCAATAGCATCCAACCTACTAGCGATGGCCTCCAACCTAGTATCCCGTGGCACTTCTTGTCTCGCCTGTGCAAAGCTTCCAAGTCGTCGTCCATGCTTTCGCTCAGCATGCTCTCTGACGCAACCCCCTCAAGAGAGAACGGAAGAATTAAGAAAAGAACGAAAGAACACCTTGGAGGTTGACCAGGAGAACCAGGACAAGGGAGAGATGTAACCAAGGTCCAGAAATACCAAGGTCGCATTCCTGGGATGACCCACCAGGTGAAGCTCGCCAGGCCGAAACAAAATGAGGCTGGCAACAACAGTTTATGACGAAGGCACATGTTATGGGTTGGACCACAGGCACTGTTTTACAATTTTATTAGCGATGGCCTCCAACCTAAAGGGAACCCGGATACTTGATGCCGACCTCCCACCTGGGAGTGTCAGACCCCTGGAGTTCACGTTCTTGAAAAGCTTCTCGCACTTGGACAAAGCTGGTTGCAATAACCATGGTTGCTTCCTCACATCCCTTTAAGACTCCCTTTAACATATTCAGAATGTTCTGTTCTATATTGACAGAAGGAGCGGTCGCCTTCATATCATGAGCTGGAAAAAAGTGTGGAAACCGTGTATTAGAAACCGGACAGGCACACGAGCACTATGCTGGAACCTCAGATGCCCCCCAACACGTTTGCCCACAGTTTCATGTGCAACTATGAAACATTGCTCAGAAGTTTACAGCCTTTGAACTAACATGCCACTCCCCACCGAAAAGGAGCATCATCTCCCAAAAGTGCAGGGCACTCTTTCGGGGAGTCTATACCGGGGGCCGAGAGTGTTCCTCCTTTCCAAGGTTTTGATCGATGCAACGCTCTTGTGAGTTGACCGAGCCACCGCCAAGTTGATACTGACATTTTTCCTGGGCACGGATCTGTTCAAAGGTGAACAGCGCCCTGATGTGTTATCTCTCGCGACATGCACGAATGGTCCGCGCCTCCTAGTGGCATAAGTGACTGGATTAGTGGCTGTATCTCAGACGAAACGCGAGGGAATCAATGTGATCCAAAGGTGGAACAAATGAGCCTCGGCCAAAACGTAGTGTCAAGACTGTCAAGCAGAGGACATGATTCAGCAAGGTTATCGCTTTTGAGGGGGACCCTATCCCTTTTGCAGGTGTTACACTAATTCCTGAAATGCACGTCTGCTCTTCACTCATTTAGTCCTTGCACGTTTTGCCGGTTGCTCAAATGAATTAAGATTAAGTACCAAATTCAGCGGTTTTCGATATTCTGTCTCATCCGAGAGTTCATTCAAGTATTGAGGCTTTTTGATGTGCTTTCTGCGGAACCATGCATTTGCCGAAACCAACGGTCATGTAGCAGCGAAGAATTGATTAGCAAAGGCTAGTCGATTGTTGGAGGCGACCAGCAAATTAGCGCCTTCTCAAAGCGGAGAACAAAAGGTTGCTGACGTACTCATGGCCCATGCATTTTTGCAAAACCAAGATGTAGAAGGCTTGTACAATTCAATCGTTGATAAGAAGGAACTATTGTATAACATATATATATAGATTCTTCTCTAACCGTGTAGAAAGAAATTGCACAATCTGGCAAAACACATAGGCCTACTTAACCAATGACCGATACTTAGCAGGCACCATTCCCAGTTCTGGTGATGTAAAGTCGACTCCTGCCGTACCGTCATTTTCTTCATCATTCAGATCATCCAATGAATATCAGAGCTCCAACTCACACCCGCTTATGCGTGGGTCATTCCAAGTACACGCTGCAGCCCATGAACTAGATCTTGCAATTCTTGGGCGTAAACCCTCCAGCGCATCAAATTTCGGAATTGGAGAAGCTCAAATCCACTGTTCAATATCAATCAAGGTGTGTCCTCCCCTGGGTGTTGTTGTTGATAGTCGTTAGTAGCTGCGGGTCAATAAATATATATATATATGTCTTGAACAATTTTTGTGTTTAGCCTTTGCAGATTTGTACAAACACAAGTGTTTCCATCCGGGTAAATCTGTTAAAATCGTGCCTTTGCAGCCAAATCTGCAGCTTCACCTAGGACCTATGTCTGATGAAGTGGAATTTTGTGACTGCCAATGAATACGAATGGCAAAAAGTGCAAACGCCTTTGCTCAAAGTTTTGCTAAACTCCGCGCCTGGTTGGCCTGAGTGTTGTTCGAATGCTGTTCTTTGATGTTCTCTATATATATACCTTCACAACTAGGTCCAGAAATACCTCTTCCAATTTCTGAGACAATGTATGCTACGTACTAACAAGTATCTGTATACACCACAAAACTCTTTAGAGGATGATTGTCCAGTAATCTGGTGAGTCCTTCCAAGTATTGCTAGCAGTTCAGCGGCCGGTAAGTAAGGCAAATGTGAAGGCCAAGAAGCAGAAGTCCAACAAATCTCCGTAACGTGTGACAAATAGTTTTAAAGGAACTTTAGCGGAGTTTATGCACACTTCCACGGAGTTCCACCGCCACTTCCCCAAACGCCGCTACAACCTCCAAATGACATTTGCCCGTGTGTGCAAGACTTCTCAATCTGCATGCCGGAAATCACGATGTTCAAAACATGGCACGCTTTCAAAAGGTTGAGTCGGCATGCCGTTGCGATGCACCATGCATGGGGACTCGGTTCGTTTCATAGTTGAAGCGGTTGGCATACGATACCAAACTGGAGAGCTGCAAGTCCTTGCTTGCTCTGATCCCTGTATAAAGAGCACTTGAACAAGCTCTGAATTCCAAGCTTCCGCGAGACCACCTTTTCCATCTTGGGCTCTTTCTCAACAGCCGCCTTCCTAGGAGCGCAGTACAGCCAACAGCGCGAACCAACGCAAAATCAGCCCTTCATGTCAAAAAAAGACACTCCTGAAAGCAACCTACACAATAAGAACAAACTACTCCTGATCACATCTTGGGAGCATGAAGCACAAGATCAACCTATTGAGCGCGGCCAGCTGTGGGAACTATGGGTATTAATACGGTGTTAATAGGAACCCTTCCATTGGGTACGACCACAGTTGATCCCATGTCGCTGCAGGCCATATGCTCTTCCACCCTTCCAACTGGTGGAGGTTGTCGACCATAGCTCCCTTGAATCCTCACACGAGCTCTTCACCATCTGAATGACTAACAAGTAACCAGTTGGTCATCCTCAATAGAAAAATAGGAGAGGGCCTTCCAACAGTTGCAGAATGCCGTCCCTTTCACGGTCGTTGGGGATCCCTCCATTCTGAGACATGTCTCAAAACACTCATTCTGGAGTCTGGAGGCTTAATTATGCCTTCCTTTGTCCTTCTTCCCCTGCTTCTTCATAGTGGTGGCAGTAGTAACGCTTTTTGCAGGATTGTCCACTTGGTGAGGAGTGAAGAAACCTGGAATATCGTGCCTACGACTCTTGAACGATAGTGGCCAGCAAGCGGCTTTACCAACAATGGTTTCACAAACAACGGCAAACGCCGAATGATGCGCGCACATTTTGTTTGTCCACAAGTCTTGGGAACGGATATTAAATCAACTTCGCAGCCCAAGAAGGGTTAAATAGTGGTAAATCTCGCACTGTTGAAGGGTTGGGACACATCTAAGGAACACCCAAAGTGAAGCGGTTCGGATGAGGTAGGTGATCCTCGATTCACAACGGCTTTCTGCTCTGGAACAGTATCTTGATGCGTTACCAACAACTCAACCGATGTTTATTAGACCTGTCATTGGCATTTCTCACCTGCATCTATGCAGTGTCTATGCGATGAAGCAGAGGAAACAACCGCAACAAATCCGAGAATGGCACCCGCCAAGTGACCGGTCATCCGCGTATCTGTCCGGGGTCACCATATCCATAAAGATTCGGGCATTCATACTTGCCACTCCACTACCTCAGCTGCAAGATGCAAGCAGTGGACTGACACAATGCAAACACAGGTTCTTGCGCACGAAGAACTTCAGTTCGAAGGTCAATCTGTCATGGGCAATCTGATTCATGTTCCGTTACGGTGGATCTTGCATGATTGTGCGGTGATTCCTGATGTCCAAAAACAAAGCAGTTGACATGTCACATTTATACTGATGATTACTGGGCTGAATTCTAACAAAAGAACTGCAACCCCATGCGAACACCTCTACACACTCACGATTAGTTGGTCGGATGATCTGCTCCTATTCTTGCAGTTCTCGTCTTGCTTTCCAAAGCCACACAATCTGAAACTTTCATCCAACCATTCTCGTTCCGTCGTCATAGCATGCCACAAGGAAGCGTCAAGAGTCAAGGCTCAAGATCTGTCAATTACGACCCCGCTGGGCATGCTTGCATCTCAGGATGCCCGGTTTGCTTTACAAGAAGCCTTCAGGCTATTTATTTACAAAGAAGGGGGGGCACGACAAAGGGCAAGCTGCATAAATCAATTATATAGTGCATACTACAGTAGGAGAACCTGTGTTTTCCGGGGCAAACATCTGCAACAGGCATCAGTGTTGGAGCAAAAGCTCATGGACTCATGGACTTGGTAAGGACTTTCCACCCACTTCAAACAGGGCACCACTGAGTCTTCGTTGAGGCAGAACGTCAGGTGACATGGTTCGCCTGCCAGTGGCAGAAAGAGCTAGTGAAACGAAGGAAACATCTGTCCTGTTACAATACAAGGAACTGCTGAAGATTCTGTTCCAGCTGTTTTTGGCGTGCAATAATCCTTTCTTCATAGGTGAAGACCCAGCTTTCTCAGCTCATTGACAGCCCTCACATTGTCCCACATACTTTTTGCACGACCACTGCCCTGACTCCACTGAGGCTCGACACGGCTCGGACGAGCGATCGTTCCACATGTTTGATCTTTGTGAAACTGCATAAACATGCTGAAGCTAGAGGAAACAAGAAACAAAAAACAAAGGAAAAGGGCACAAACACCCATATTGAATTGGTCTTTCAACACACGTCTTATAAAATCTTATATAGTAAAATACCGCAAACCAAAAAAATATTGGGAACCAAATTACTTGCTGATTGGTGATCGGTCGGTGTCGGTCGCTCCCTGTTTCCAGAGCCTCTCAGCGTGGTGACCTGGACCTGTAGCGAGAGCAAATCACCCGGATCGGTGTATCGTTTCGAACTGTGGAGGACACAAAAAATCAAGGCTGGGAGCGGCCAACAAAAACAAAGAGCTGGCATGGTTGTAACAAAGCCACTTAGGGTGGCACAGTGATCATGCATTGATATACAAGCCACGGTAGTCTCCCAATTGTCAAGTAAACGCTTGAGTAGATCCACTTCACCAGAGGTCTTCTGTTTTCGGCTCAAAGGGATGTTAAAGAGACCAAATGTCTGCTTCATACAAGCTAGGGATCACAGGCCTAGTGTCTTGTGTGGGCAATGCGGGCCAAAATGGTTGGACCACTGATGATGACTGCTCGCTTCTAGGGGTCAAATAACTCTATTCTACCACACTCCGAGTCTTCCATCAACCGTAATGGACTCATTGCATAGGTACCCCCCAAACAGTGGTTCAAGCGGCTTTGGTCCTGAATAATTTGGAAACCACCCCTGAATAATCTGGATAGCTTCTTAACACTAATCACTTCAGGTACCATGAAGAGGGATCACCAAGACAAGTCCCTCATGGAAGTGGGCTTGCCTAGCATCTTGATTGTATGGGACATTTGCTGCACCCTATGTGGCTAATGTCCTATCCAATGAATCTTCCTGAATGTGCAATGGCCATACGCGTGAGCCAACTTGAACAAACGGTTTTTTTGAGTTCACCAGGGCTTGGGAAGTGTGCGGCGCAATTAATCAATATTGGCAACAGGGCCGGATTGAGGGATTGGTGAAACTAAGGATGAGCAAAGACAATATAATCAGCAAGCAAATGGACCAAAGTAGTGTTGGGGAAGTCTTTTTTTGAGGTATATTTAAAGGGGGGCTAGTATTGTACTGAAATATTGGACCAAACTAATCATAAATAAACAATGATTCCAATTATAACAATATTATACATTGTATAGTAATTTCACAGCCTCCAAACGTGAAGCTGGGCAGCACATTCTTGGAAAGAACAAGTTCATTGTAGGCACCAAATAGATCGCAAGTCGTTTTCCGACATTTACAGTCCAAAACGGAGCTAGCAGTAGGTGTCTGTCTTCTGATCTCACCATTATATACACCACCTGGACTTGCGAAAGGGCAGACCTTCTGGAGGAACCATATTTCACCCACAATGTGGCACCACAGCTGTCCGAGCATGCGAAACAACTGGCTCTGAGACCCTCTCAATCCTATGATTCTATCAGATTCTAGATACTATTGAATACTTATATAAATAACTATACTAAATATACTGGCATACTTAGCAAAAACAACACTTGAAGAGATTCACCTAAACTCTTCTGGAACCTCCAAATGGAAAACGTAAAGAATCAACAAACATCTATGTAGACACAACAGGCAAACATTATATATATATGTATATCCAGAGCACAATTCAGCAAAATCGAGTGAGGGCCCTAGGACAAAGCACTGTTCCTGGAATAAAGGGTCACACTTCAGGGTCGGGGTCTCTTTCCTATCTTATGTACCCTCCCAAGAACCTGACATAGTAACTGAAAACCAGGAGGAGTGCTCATCTTCCAATCCAGCCCATGCATGTTCGAGGGAGGCTCCGACCCATCACCCACTTCATCCACAGCAGCCGCCTGTTGGAGCGCTGATGTTCCGGTTCAACGGCCGTGGACTAATCAGTTGGGCCAAGGAGAGTCCACCTGAGCGCCACAGGACATTGAGTGAACTCACTCGGTCGACGGCAACGCCTGTTGCTCTGGTCGACCAAGGCGCGTCTGTGATTGAAGTGAGAAAGTCAGAGCTGATAGACCCACAGGAGCACTTCTAGAATGAAAAATTGATATTGCCGAGGAAAAGGATGGTACAAGTGGGTTGCTGTTCAGCATGTCCAGCTGGCAGGTTCCCTACGTCTCAGATGCATTCCCATGATCCAAGGGTGGCATCACATCCCTTTTGGTTCACCTGTCTAAGCTTGTCAATGAATGTCAACAATGTGAACATTCCCAAACATGACAGGTTTGACCGGGTTTTAGTGGGGTTGACCCATCCCACACTAGTCTAAGAGTAGACCTAAGATAACACACATGAAGACAGTTTTTGGGATAGTATTGGGTTCCATCTATCGCAAATGACAATTTTGATGCAGAAATATATAGTTTGACCCATTCCTTGCTAAATGCCCAAAACACTCCCAAACCTTTCCTTTGTTTCTACAAAGTCTTTGAAGTGGGCTAAGGTGCAGAGTGATGAGGGTCCTGGAAACAGAAACAGGGAACTAACTGACAGAAACGGTAGTCGTGGAGCCTCACTGGTTCTGCACATCCGAAACGAACATCTGCCATGGCAAAATGGTGCAACATCTTGTCCATCTGCAGAGGTCGGCAGCCCAACTGAAGGTGTTTTTTAGCTGGATGATGCTCTGCGTAAAGCTGGGATCTGGCAATGCAGGTTTAGATCCTCATGAGCAGACCGAACAGCACAGCATTATGTAGTCTTGTCATTGCAGCAAAGCTGCAGCAAGAGTCGTCTTTCACCAGGTGACCCTGACAAGAATGTGAATGTTGATGTTAGGTCTAGCTTTACCCATGCTCCCTCCCCAATCACCCTGCACCAGCGTGCACCTTGGCCATAGGAGGACATAGACAGGGCTCCTGAGGAGGGGCAATAGCATAGTGCCAATTCATAGGCAGAAAAATATTAACCTATGAGGCGGAAAAAAATATTGAGCCTTTTGTGTGTGTGGAAAGCACTGTTATATGATGACACAGCGTGAAGAACACTAATACTCAGCCAGACGTGGTGGAGCTGAGCTGACCAACGTCAGTTTTGTGGTGAGGGTGCGCCTGACTTGGCTATTTGGCATCCAAATCATTATGGCCAATGGAGCTGGCTGGTTTACTATCCAAACATTGACATGTGGCCAATGATGGTAGTGGAGCTGGCTGGCTTACTACCCAAAGACGTGGCCAATGATAGTAGCATAGCTGATTCAATCCTGAACCCCAATTCCACAGACAGTTCCATATTAGCAAAGACCAAAGTGATCAGCAGCAGAGCGGGGTGAGAGACTTTGTGGCTCAAGCCTTGGAGTCGAAGTCATACGATGACTTGTGGACCAGTGGGTCAGCAAAAGTGCGTGTGGGTCAGAAGCCTTCGAATCATATACAACTCTATGTGATCATTTTACTATCGTTTTTCTTGTGTGAAATCCGTGGCTTTTTGGCTCGTTGCATGTGTTTCAGTTCAATGCTTTCAGCAGGGGGTAGAGGCAAATCACTTGGGACCGCTACCAACGAAGACGTCATTTGATCTGGTGATATCAGAGTTGGCCACTCTGACGTAACTGCTACATGCTCACGGTGATGGCGTTCAACAGGTTTGCATTCCTTTGAGCTTGTTCTTGAGGACTTTGAGATGTTTAGACTGTCTTCCATAGCAATTGCTGGTTATTACCTGTTTTTACTCAGGCCTCTTCAGGGCAAATGGCAATCAACTGAATCTTTTCGCAAGTGTGTGTCTTAAAGGTTTGTGCACAACCCGAGGCCGAAAGATCACACTCACTTGTTCCTGGGGTGACCAGGTGTGCCACATTTGGCCCAAGTATACTCTAGAAACAACGAGAAGAAGCAAGCGGGGCCATCAATGGAGTATCCATCACTACTTCTAGGTTTCCATTGGACACCCCTTACCGTCTGCTGACTCAAGCATGGAAACAGAACCTGACTACAAAAGAAACGTTTTCCAACCCACACTGGAGATGTCATGGCTTGTGCAGGAGCGTGATGACCCTGGAAGACAAGAATGCAGAATCCAACTCAAAAGCTGTCTGCAAAACTCGTCACTCCTTCCATGGTCCCTGCACGTGCACGTTGAAGTGGCCTCGGGGCGATGCCATTGACTCGGAATGGCTCAATGCATGACAACACGGGATCATACGGGATGTCTCGATATATACAAATAAGTATCCCTATATCCCTATATATCTATGGATGCTCGCTGATTAGGGGGGCCCCTGCCATGCGCACCATTAACATAAACAATGATCTGCATAAGAATGAGAGTCACAAACCTCATGACTTTGTCGTTCGAGCCCACACACACACAAATCGAGCCGACACGCATCAGTTAGTTGAGATGCGGCTTTTGCCGAGTGTTGGAATGGCTAGGCAATTTCCCAAGAACTGCTTGGTACATCTTAGTACTTTCCTGCTGGACTCCCTTCAACTCCTCCAATGACAAAGCCCCTCAATTGTGTCACTGATGTCCTTCAATTGGCTCAGGTCCATGTTAAGCCATCTGTTTTGCCGAGAACCGATCGTTTAAAGACTTTCGAGTCTCAAAAACATACCAGGGAACCTTTCCTGCGCTGGTGGCCCTTGGCACGACACAGGCGCTGCAAATTTAAGCTCACCTGTCAGCCGAGGATAGGGTACCCGCGTCAGAATTGTTGACAGACCAATCCCCAATCCCAAGTCGGCATAAGTGGCAAACCCAACATCCCATGTGTTTACCACTTGGGAAGATGGCTCTCAGTGTCAAGGCCTCGGTGAAATTTAAGACCACAAGGCTTCCACACATCAAGCGTGGACCGCTCGGAGGGCTTGCCGGCCACCGCTCTGGAAGCCCTGGCATTTCAGGTGGCATGGCTTGTCGGATGACCATTTACCTCTAATTACAAACCGGCGGTTTTCCACTTCACCGGCAGTAAATATCATATGACTCATGACGTGGTTCCTATGGCTTGTGACTCAAGCGAAGTAATCACACAAAAAGGGTTCAAACCTTTTCAAACAATCTCCTCTCCAACATGACATGCAACACCAACTAAGTAGGGCGGCAAGCTATAGACCATCAATTCACAGCGTCTAGGTGTCCTTGGAACTACAGTGCCTACCGAAAAACGTGATGGGGACCCAAGCTGCAAAGTAGCAGAGTGGATTCACGTGAAAGAGTGAAGAGGAGCTCTTTGTGTGGGTTCTGAAACTAACACACAAGGGAGACCGAGCGCCAAACCTTTTGAACGTTCTCAATCTTGGCATTAAGTGCTTTGCCGAACATGACGAAACCCTTCAGGCTCTACTGCGGCTCTGTGATCACTACACAAGGTTGGAGCACACGGTAAAGGCAGGATGTCCTCTAGTTAGTTGGTGTACCAGCTACACTCTTCCCAAAGAAACTTACAGAGCCACCCACTTACAGGATGAAAACTGTGACAATGGATTCGTTCTGTAGCGGATGGATGCCATATGAACTTGGAAAAAAATCTTATCAAATCTTGTGTGCCACGAGCCTGGTGAGGTTGGTGCCGCACTTGAGTCGCCTCACAAGTCGACCACGGCTGCACATGATGTTTTGCCTAATAACATGAAGCCCTATTGATGGAATTCACTAGTCACTAGTCGACACCCAGTGGCCTTGAGATGATCCTCCTCTTTGTCGAGTCGAGAAGTTGCTGGAGCTTACATTAAAAAATAACACGCCCAAATTTTACTTTTCACACCCAGAGCTATCCGCAGCTGAATAGGTGGCACTCCAAGTTCGAACAGCATGGTGCATTTCCATCTTTGTGATTCTTTAAGTGACCATTGTGTCAGTTGTTGAGGCTATCTTTGTGACTTGTCACTGCAGTTGCAGTTGAAGCTAGCCGCTGATGTTGCAATTGTGGCATGTCAATCCGCCCCTTGTGGGTTGTCATGGAGTCCTTGATGCCTTGATGTTGTCATTTTGTGTTGTTGCTGTTGCTGCCAGAAATAGTCCTTGCTCTTGTCATGGCGGCTTGTCATTGCTAGTCATTATACTGGTCTGCCCTTGTGTTGGTTGTTGCTATTGTCACTGATTGTAACTTCTGCCGTGATTGTGGCTGTTCATTGATGCTTCTACTGCAGCTTGTCATTGATATGTGCATTGTAGATTGTGAATAATGTGTGTATGATATATATAAATACAGTTAAAGTTGTTTATTTGTGTTTGTGCTAGCTGCTTTGCATGTGACTACTCAGTAACAACCTAGTCATTGATGTCACGAAGATGCTCACTAAAGTAGGAGGCGTACATGTCCGTAGGTAAGGCAGCAAGCCAGCAGCGCGATCACCCCTGCTTTGGTTTCTTTGCTTGATCCATTACAGGCCATCCGTTTCGTGAAGTGGTTGTACAATAAAATATACGCCAACAACACCTGCGACTTACAAACGACCTGTTACAGCCACGCCTGTCCGGGGACGATGGTCCAGGAACATGTCGTGCGCTTCTGGCAACGTGCCAGTGTGCGCCTAGGGCAAAGCACGCCAGCGATCCATGCTGATAACCCAAAGCTGTTCTGACACCGCAAATGCTCTGGAATAAGAAAGGAGTCACTATTATGATTGTTTTCAGCAACCCTGCACTGGCAGTACCTCGCAGTACAGGGGTGTCTGCGATTGATACAGTCAGAATCATGGATCATCATTGTTTCATATTATGGTTTGCACCTGGAGGCAAGCTAACGTACTTGCTCAAAGTGCCTGTTGCAGCACCTGGGTCCTCCTGTGGCACGGTGGGTTCCTAAGAAAGGCCACGCTCCTCTTTCAGTCGCCGGGCCTTTGCCGGAGGTGCGAAAGGCTCCTCATCGTGGGCGGGCGCTTCGTGAAAGTCCGGATGTCCAGCCTTTCTGGGCGCCCCTAGTAGCGTCCTTGCTCCTACAAGTAAGGCCAGGAGCCCCTAGTAGCGTCCTTGTTCCTAGTTCTGGGCATCCAAATGGGTTGTGCAGGATCTTGTCAACACATGAGAGAATCGGATCTGATTCATGAGACAGCAAGATGGATAGATGCTAAAGGTTTGAGGAACAGGTTTCTGCGTGTTCTATCTCGTATTTCCTTCATCGTTTCCTTCTTATGCTCTTCTTCAATTTGATAAGGGATTTTTGTAGACTGACTAATCAATTGGTTGTCCACCATCCACAAACCAACCATTATCAACCTCGTCAGACCTCATCCAAACCAATCAGCCATCAGTTTCCTCTCCTCTTCCAAAATATCCAAGTCTGCGCCACGTTTCAGGTTGGTGAACTCGGCATACAAGGCCTCAGCATGGGTTCACCTGCAAAAATTAGTAAACTCAATGTGACTCAAAACAAGGGAACTCCAACTGCGTGTTTTAGTGTCTATTGATACTGGCCGGGTAATTGAGTGTGGACACCTATTGCTGAGTAGGACAGGTGTAGCCACTAATCACTAGCGATATGATCCTTTGCCGCTGCACCAGGAAACCATGTCTTCTAAGAAACTCTGATTTTAAAACCTACGGGCTTGCCACTTAGCAGAAAACTGCACCATGATCACCACGGACCTTCCAAACACACGAAGGTGAGTAGAAATACAACTGGGAAAACTGGGCAGTTGATTCACCGCCTTTTGAGTGGCCGCAACTCATCGAGTTTTCTGTGGTGTCCTGTCTTTTGTTTCATGCTCGTTCCAATTCCTTTTGCAGCTCGGCAGTGTTCCTCGCCTGGTAGCTCTGCCCCAGTTTCCTGTGCAGATCCCAGAAGCTCTCGCGAAGTCCTGGCGTGTCCAAAGGAAGCACAACTTTCTTGTATATTCTACAGTCTTGATCTGCTGAACTTAGCTGCCTATCTATTGAGACAGTCCAATTGGTTAAGCGTAAATCCCAGTCATTGGGCGCCGGAACTTGTAAAAAGAATTGGTGGCTTTCTCTTTACCCGGTGAAAGAAAATGGATAGTTGGCTGCTGACCACACCGACGTGCTGGTGAGGCACTGGATGCGGCCACGTGCCATTCCTGAACCATGAGATTTACTCAACCGCATTGTAGTGAACACATGCAGTCGTCCCTTGGATTCGCATGTCTGGCCTGCGTCGCCAAAGGCATCCATTTTGAGCGGTGAGGCACGAGGATTTCCGGATCCCAACACACTGTCAGATGTTCACCTTCCAGATTGGGTCTCAATTTCTGAAGCTCAAACTTCAGATTCTTTCTGCCATGATCTGATGATCTGCGATGACATGTTTCAACTAAGTAATTTGCGTTTTGTTGAGCCAATTCCTGCATAGACCAGCCGGTCAACTTAAAACTCAAACAATTGAAAACAGTATATTTCTCAGACACACAAACCCAGGCCTCAAAATTTCATCCTATACTACCAAGTCACACCACTCAAGCGACTGGTTGAGCTGGTCAGCAAAGAATCCGACGCTGCAGTTTGTCGGAGCCCCACCACGGCAGCGGTCTACCGAAACAGATCTTCGTCGTTCCCCGTTTTTGCCTCAAAATCCTTCCTGCTGAGAGGGAGCTTCTTTTAAAAGTTGACTGATACTTCTTTCTTGTTGCTTCGGGCGAGGTCGAAATTTGGAGGGGTGACCTGAAGTCATGCGTGTTTGTGTTTTGGGCCTCACGTGGTCTCAATCTGCAAAAGGCAAGAAGACCTGTCCCAAAATATGATATACTATAAAATAACATTAAAAAATATATGGATTTGAAGGCAGGGTTGCAGAAGAAATCGCAAATATACTTTGTTTGAACACTGTCTGCACAAACATTGTAAATAACGGAGTTTTGTGCGCCATGCCTTGTAAGAAATATCATGATTCATCTGATTCATCCTTTTGGGCCCCCCGAAGGTGGGTAAAAAGTGGTGCTTTGGTTGTTCCTATATCGGGGTGTGAGGGGTCAACATCGCAAATACACTAGAGTCACTAGAGAGAAAACTCATCCCCGGAAGACGAGGTACAAGGTCAAAAAATGCACCCTGTTTGATAAAGCATTTGTCCAAGCTCGTCCCGGCAGCAAAAACATACATACACGCTACCTGGCGCGCTACGGAATAGACATTACACAGACACGGACCATGGACCTGGAAAACCTCCTGAACTTAAACTTGTCTTCACTCATGGGCAGTCAGCAGGTCAGCAGCCACACTTTTCGTCGCAGCGAAGGCGAGGTTTGGCTGTCACTCCACCTCGAAAAGGCAAGTCAAACCAAAGAGATGCGGGGTCATATGAACAATCTGGGGGGCCCCAGGTTCATGAACGCCATACCCAAATATGTTTCCCAAGATTGGCCGGATTTCTGACATTGATATCCTGTATCATGTTTGATCCACACCTATAGACCTTCTCACTGAGTTGGAGGCAAGCAATCGGGCATATGCTTCCTTGGCCTCGATGCTTGGTATTATCTAGGCATCAATTTCTGACTGTCCGCACCCACGTTAGTGTCGTTCTTGCCAAACTTGCTCTACTGAGTTCCAAGGAGCCAAAGCCCAAAATGATCCAAGTGGCATGTCCTTTTTTTGCGCTTCGCCGCTGCAGTTGCAGAAGGCATTTGCCTTGTGCACCTGTTTTAGTACCCTGGCCCAGGTGGACGGATACGGCATACAAACCACTTCTCTCCATCGACGGCACTTTGGCTCTTCTAGTCGGAGGTTGGCAGATGTCGCTCAGGGGAGCAGGGGTTGCATCAAACCGCCCATGGTCTGGAGATGTCTGAAGTCTAAGGTATGGAAGTTTGTCAGCCAGGAAGCAACCTCAAGGTAACCAGACTTGCAGGGCTCTTTAGTACCAAAACACCAGGGGTGATGCTTGCTTGCCAGAGCAGGCCACACACCAACTATGGGCCTTCATGTATCCTCCGTCATCATCTGCTTCCATGTCGTGCGTTCTGAGGAGGAGGTTCCGTGGCCAACCTGTTTTCCTCTATCCAGCAAAGGTGCACTGACTTCTGAAGTCCATGTCTATATATATATAACCAGCAAAGGTGCACTGACTTCTGAAGTCCATGTCTATATATATAATTGGTCTCAAACACCACAGAATATCAGAGATGCTGGTCTCCTAAGGTGCTACATGGGTGCTCATAGTGCTTGCCTGCTGACCAAACAGATTTGACATGCGACAGTGTAACTTCCCAAACTACCTTCTCTCTTGCTGTGAACTAACCTCTTCAGCAGGAAGAACTATCCACTTCATCACCAACTGTAACTCATCATGACATTGTCTATGAGTCTATGGCATATTATAAATTCTAGTAGCGTTTTTTGTTCCTAGCAGCAATGCCCTTTGCTCCTAGTAGCTTCTTGCTCCTAGTAGTACGGCCAGCCCCTCGTTCTTGTTCCTAGTAGCGATGCCCTTTGCTCCTGTTGGTTGTCATGGATTCACTGCTCCACTGCTAGCACTCAGTTAGCTCCGAGCTCCAGACCCGGCCATTCGAGGCATTCGTTCTCGTGAGCCCGGTGTCTCCGCGGTTCGGGCACGCTGCACCATGGGTCGTCCGCCAAGAGCATGGCACGTGCACCCCGGGTGAGGGTACACTGCAAATAAGCACTTCAAGATTGAGAGGAGGTTCAACCGCAGGCGAGGTTCAATACATGAGATGTGGTTTCATATCTATTACGTTGGATGGCGGAGGCTTAAAAAAATATCAACATGACAGCAAAACTCATCAGAGTTCTTTGTTTGCTTCATTGATTCTGGATCAATCAAGTATGGGTGCAGGAATACTGATTCATCGACTATCAGCACCACATTTTCCCTTAGTGTATGTTCCTGTGGGCATGGAGACATACCTATTGCAGTGTAATGGACGGAAATAAAGCTTTGGTCAAGAGAGAATATTATACAATCCACTGGATTTGCAGCAGCATCTTCCTTCATGCTCCTCAAGGTCTCTCCGGATGACATGCTCGACATGCTTTTCGCATGTGCCCTGGTGTTGGGCAGTGCCACTTGGCCTCCTGCACTCGATTTAAATAGCAGGAACGTCCGCCTTCGGAAGTGCCAGCGTTTGGGCACATCGTCGATTGATCGTTCATTCCGTTCGGGGGTGCGGATTATAGCGTTCGACCCAGGCTGGATGACACATGCTGGAACCCAAAGAACCCCACCCAACTCCCCACCCACAAAAACCAGCTTTGCTGGGAGACTGCGCTATTCTACCACCTGGATATATATATATATAACTTAATATACCTATACTATATAATTTATTCCTAAATATTCCTAATATTTCGACCCAGTTCTAGTTGCAAAAAGGACATGTTTACATCCACAGGCACAAAAAACATGTATGCACCAAGTTGGTAGCCTCAGGCCGTGGCCTTCCCTTCCCCGACAGTGTCCAAACATGCAGATTTGTTATTGTCTGAACTTTATCCGATCCTGCAACATCCAGCCCGAACTTCAGCTATTTCAGCTGTGATCGCAAGCAATATGCGAATCCTGCGAGCTCAAGGACCGAAGCTGGGGAAGCTATCTGTGACACCTGTGAGAACCCAGTGCTGAGCTAGAGCCACTGTCCATGTCTGGAAAATGCAGGGGTTCTAATTGGATTTATCCATCGACTCTGGAGGAGTACCATCTCCGTCGAAGAACCTTCCAAACTGAGACGTCTTCGGAGGTGGGAGTTGTTGTGAATCAGCTTGTGAAGCTGGGATACACTAGATGCCGCATGGTCAAATGTCCATTTGTGAAAGACAAAAACTTGAGTCCTTAAATCAACGTAAATCGTCTGTACACACGGAACAAAAGTACAACGTTTCAACAATAGTGGGAACGGCCGCACGAAGCACAACGTTCAACACGGTTAAACTTGCAGTGGCTTGTGTAAAGCCCCCAAGGAACACAAGCGATCAGTAGTGATTCGTAGCTTGATGGCCGTGTAGAGGGCCGGAAACCACAAGTGTTTCGACCGTCGGTAGACCTGATTGGCTGGCTTGTATAGTACTCTGCAAGCTTTGTTGAAGCAAAGCTCCAACTCCCCGAAGTAGAAGCTGGAAAGCCAATTAGGAGCTGCATGCATGGGTAGTGAAAACTCTGATCGTTGCAGCCTCCAAGCGACCTCATGGCAGAACATGCATGAAGGCCAGAAGAATAACTTTTTGTGGTGGAATGTGCAAGAATGGTGACCCAGCTGTCTTGAAGCACAACTTCAGCAACGCCCTCAAGTGCATACAGGGAGACGAGACGGAAGCCTTTACCGCTCACCCAAGATTGGTGACTCCCAGCTGTCTTGAAACAGAACTTCTTGGCAAGCTCTCGAAGCATGTGCGGGAGACACGCTGCGAACCCTCTACAGCTCAAAATCCAGGAGTGGTGACTTCCTCTCTGTGTTGACGTATGCAGGAGAACTTTGCCAACTACCCAAATGGAAGAGCCCTGGCAGCAGCATCAAAGGCTCTCTGTGAGCGAAGCCAGTGGGGCCACAGAGAAGAGAAAGTGAAATGAAGCCACCATGCAGTGTTTTTGTTTATTTTTCCAGGGGGGGTCTGAATCAAGACTTTGAAGACCCCCTGACACCTGACACTTGTGCCGAAGAGTGCCACGCGCATCCACAGGGGTACTAGATGGCACTTGATCACCTGTGCGCCCCAGCAGGAATGCATGTTCACTTTCGCGTTCATATGCTGCAATTGAGCAGCTTCGAAAACCCCTATTACTTTTTTGTATAATCCAGGTTTGCTTTCGCACAGCTTTCGCGGAGCTTTCGCGGCCTGCATTCTGGCTTTCGCGGAAGGTGTGGTGTTATGTGGGGCTTTCGCGGCGGCTTTCGCGGCGATTCGTTTTCGATTGGGAAATTCGATTGGGATATGGTACAATAAAGTGATTGATCTATATAAGTTATCCGATATAAGTGTCCTTAGGGTGGTCAAAACTGAACAAATTTCTTTCCGGCAACATCCTGGCACAAGGAGTTGTAGCAGCACCGTTCAAGTATTATTGTTGTCATCAGAAGAGGAGGAAAACTTGCTGAAACTTTTTGCTGGGGCCAGATACCTTTCCCGGATATTTTCGACTTTCGCGGTTCTTTCGCGAGGCTTTCGCGCGGGTTTCGCGGAAATTCGTCTGGGCTTTTCGATTTTCCCCTGAAACACTTGCTCTTCAGCGCTGCTGCTGCTGCTGGCTGGTGTGCTGCGGCTGGCTGGCTGGCTGGCTGGCTGGCCTGCTGCGGCTGCCTGCATAAAAATATGGTCACCCACATAAACAACACGACATGCACAAGAAATTCGACTTTCGCGAAAGCTTTCGCGACGCTGTTCTTCTGGGGTTCTTTCGCGGGGCTTTCGCGAACCTTTCGCGACCTGCGTTTTGGCTTTCGCGAAAGAATGTGAGATTACAGTTTGCACACTTTCCATCATAGAGGTTTTTGAAGCTGCTCAATTGTTGCAATGTCTTCTTGAGCTCTCTTGGTCTTGTCCTTTCTCACCGGCCCAATCTCAGCGCGTGGCTAGCCGCGTTTTTGCTGATCTTTTCAATATTGACAGCGATCGGCGATCGTGATTGGTTGGACTGCAATGCCTAGGCCTAGGGAGCCCGACTGCATATGGCATAGCACATCGATAAATCCGTCAGAGCTGACTTATGTTAGGGCATGTTAGGGCACTCAATTCATAATTATTATGTAATTAGTTTGGGAATTTGCTCAGCTGAGCTTCGATGAGAAGCTCCGTGTGTTATGGAATTGGTTTTGCGATAAATCAAACTCACAGGGGCGGGCTAAGACTTTGTTAAGGGTCTAAGATTCCACAGAGTAGGGCAATCAGGAAATCAGCTTATTTATTGGCATCAGTTGCCCGAACTAGTCACGAATCCAGCCTGAGGACCTGGGGGGCCTTGGATGGCCTGAAAACTTCTTGTTCCAAAGGGCCAACGTTTCGGAAACAGCTCCTAGTAGCTTCTTGTTCCTAGTAGTAAGGCCAGGAGCCCCTAGTAGCGTCCTTGCTCCTAGTCCAAAAATCCAAGTCACTTCTTCGCCCTTTGCAGTACAGATCCAGCTTCGTCTGGTCACTTGGACTCACAAACGCGTGCATTTTGTGCTGTCATCGAAAAGCGAAGGCAGCGACGAATCCTAGTCTGCTGAACTGATACATAGGGCTCCACACAGGTTGATCTACAGCCGGGAATGGATGAGAACGGGGTCCAGCAAAATCTTTGATTTGCTGTTTGCCAACAGAAAAGTGGGCAGCAGCACCTGACGAACCCTCAAAAAGTCTCAAGATGTCCCCAAAAGAATGATGCCTGCTAAAGCATCCAGCAAAAAGGCAACCAAAACATACCAAATCAAAACAAACGGTCTTCCTCTCTCACCTTTCGCGGTCATTAAGATTCTTTAAGGGCTGTTTTTTTCTGAAGAATTGTCTTTGGAGCATCCGGTTATAACGGCTATCATCTTTCAGTTCGCAGACTGAAATTCTTCCATGTTCGACCGCCTTGGGCGGACAGAACCTGGATCCGAGAAGCTTTTCGAACGTCATCCAGCAGCCGATAAGGTCGGCTTAAAAAGATGTGCTCGGTAAGGCTTCGGGGGGGATGAGGATGTTCCCGGGATAGGCTACAGTGGTACAGTACACCTTCGCAGTGGGAACAGGCTTTCACCTTTGCAATCTTTACAGATTTATATACAATATACATCAATATACAGTAAACATATATCATATACAGGATAGTATAGATTATTTACCATGATTACCTGATATACCACAGTTTTTGAACTTCCAAGCTGGCACGAAGTCGACACAGACTGGACCCAGGACCCATATTTTTGTAGCTGTTTCCCAGAACGCAAACACTGCGTTTCAACTTCAGAGATCGTAAGGCCGGGGACTGTGGATCAAAAGAGAATCAGTGTCATACAAAATCCAGCGGCAAATGCAGCAAATCATGTGTGCTTGGCTCTCGTAAATCTTTGATTCCTTACGGATCATCTTCATCCCCCTCTCCTAGGTGTCAAATTTGAGCCCGGAGGCGCGTTCGAGGCAAACTCGGTAGTCCTGAAGCGGGCTTGAGCGGGTCGAATCAAGCATGTCCGCTTCGCATGTCAAGTGCAATCCAATATTGGGTACCCCTGAGGGTGCATTGCCTCCAACAATCAATGGCAAAGTGGCTGGGCGCAAAGAAGATAGACACTCCAATATACTAAATCGCTTCAAGTTCTACCTTCGCCTAATTCGTAATCATAGCCCTAGATGTGTGGCAGAAATTCAGGTCCCACCTAGCAAGCTCTTCCTAAGTTCCCAGGAACCAGGGATTCAGTGCTCCCAAAAAGGTTTGCTTCTTAACAAGGTGAGCTTTTTGTCCTCCCTGTACCACCGGTGAAAATTTGGGTGGCGGACCACCAATCATCGGGATTGTTAGGATCAGGAAACTCACCAAACTCATGTCGGATGCAACCGTAAGAGAAACCAAAGCATCTTTGTGCCGTCATCCGAACTCAAAACAGGTATCACAGGGGTCCAAATCACTGCTGGGAAGAGCAGCTGACAGTTGTTAGGAATCAAAGACAGAGTTCCAGGATACTGGTAGCAGCGATCCTGCTGCTAACCTGTTCAAGATTTGCCCTTGGAATAGAACATCTAAAATGGAAGAAGCTGCCTGAATAAGTGCAAGCTGATCCAACTGTTGATGAAAGACCTTCAATCTGTGGAGACAAACATGCCTGGCTTCACCTCTTCTGACTGGCCATCTCAACATCTTGGCGGACTCACCCTCAGCGCCTCTGGTTTCTTGAAGGGATGGTAAGCCACGATCTTGGGATTCTGGCAGTCCCTCCAGCCTGCGCAGTGCATAGTGTTTCACAAAACAAGCTCTTTGTACTTGGCCATTTATTGAAACCTGCAGTAGTTGCGTGAAACAGTGAGACACAACCTGTTGACACAGTATAACTACAAAGTATACACAGCCACCCGTGGGGCAGCAACAGGAGACACTCGAGGCACTTGGGATCGTAGAACAAGAACACACAATCTAGTGATGGAACCAAATCAAAGCTACCCATCTCAAATTACTGCAACTCTGCCAGGGGCACTCGCTATACCGAGCTGGACAGATTTGGATCCAGTCTGGAGTCTAGAGGAGCATGCCTTGGTGGCCATTCCCGCCTGGTTCGGGGTCGCAATGCTCTTCTTGAAGTAGCGTCGGTTCAAAAATACGTTTTGCCTTGATTCAAGGCGCAAGTGCGCCGAGATGGCCGAGCCAGCTGAGGCGTTTTGTAGACGTGTCAGCGTTTCGATTGGCGCTGCCGGGGAAAAAGGTCTCACCGGATCAGGTGTGGAAAAGCAGGTCTTGAGTAATCGGTGTTACCAATCGAGTGTTGTGGCTCCTGGAGCCTTTGCAACAAGACTTACGTCCTTTATCGATGCTAAAGTAGTGATACACTTGGCAGCATACTCGGTTTTTGGGCACAAAGACTCTTCCAATTTCTACTGCCGTCCAAAACAGTTTGGTGTCAAAGCCTTGATAGCAGCAGCCCTTTACTGATTCGTTCATCTGGCTAGGTGGCATGCCATGAAAGAACGGACTTTCCTCAATCACAAAGGCGCCTCTGTGAACTGGTAGAGGCATTGGTCGCACCAAATGTCCTGCCGTGAATTATATAGACGGCATATATTGAAGGTGGCACCAAAATCACCCCGACTACCGTATTCTAATTAGGATCGTCTTGGAATCTTGCATTGGCATTTTACCAGCAACTCAGTTGGAGGGCAGGCTGGACGGGCCATCAGCGGTCATTATCGCATGAAAGAGAAGGCACCACAAGATCTTGATATCTCCAAGAAACCTTAGTGTTTTTTTTCCTGTATACAAAGCTCAAGGCCTTCAGCTTGGGTATGTCCTAGCTTCTGCCACTGTCATTTTGCCTAGCTAGCTGTAGCTGCTTCATCTGGATATACCCTTACTCACTGAATTGCTTTGCTGGAAGAGCATATCCACGAGACTCACACGTTCCGGGTCCTCGCCCCACCATTTCGTGCAAGGCCCATTGCAATGCCCTCGATAGGTAATGTCCCAGAATTTGTCGCAGTCCTAGCATCGAGCAGAACAAAGTCTCGATCGGTCACTCGAGCAGCAGTCAGATCAGCTTTTGATCGAACAAAAGTAAGCGCTCCCAAGCAGGTTGGTCACACTGAGGTCATGTGATGGCGTTTAACTCTTTACTTGAGTGGATATTTCATTATATTTCAATATACAATTCTACTTGCTCAGAGACAGTAGAAGGCTCGCACAGATTCTTAACAAAGTTGTTTCTACCACGATCTTGTAGGGGGATGTTCATCCAACCTAGACGGGTCGATGAGGGGAACCAGGATCAGGACAACACATGATTGAGTGAAGTCATTGCTTTATCGTTTAAAAGAAACAACACACTATCACTGGGTCATCTATATCATATATACCTTCTAGGAATTATGGAAGCTCTAGAATCCATAGAATCCTAGTGAGTTTCAATTTGTGCCACCCAAAATGTATTGTGACTTCAACTTGCGTCCACAGTCCCAAACGCTTGCTGGACTTTCAATCTCTCCATTTGCCAGAGTGCCGATAGTCACTCAGTATCTCACATTAGGTTCCACAAATAGAACCAGTCATCCAGGAGGTGCAAAGGGCTTGAGTGGGTGGAATATATCAACCAATGCTATTCTGAAACCCAACCTCTTTAAAACAGCAAACAATCACCTGAGTCAGCAAGGATCTTCCCACCTGACGCAAGTGGACTGGCAGCACACAATGACCCACAACCCTTTCCCCACACGCCTTTTGGCATGGCTTGCCCCCCATCCAACTTCTCAGCGCAGTACTCCGAGGTGTTGGCCAGCTGCATGATGGCTGAGCGAGAGAAGACCTGAAAATCGACGCTCGAGAACTGGCTCTGCACCTCTTTTTGGACAGGCCAATCTGGTCATCTCGGATTAAAGCTACTAGGAGCAAAGGGCAGCTATGCTACTAGGGGCTCCGGGCATCGCTACTAGTAACAAGAAGCTACTGGTAACAATGCCCGTCTCTCTTTTTGGACTAGCCATCTAGACTTGATGAAGTCAGATCGTTTGCCGCCCATCGCTGAAGCTTGTGAGAGAACCCCATTTGCTCATGACTCCATGACACATATGAGGGACGGTCAAAACTCCTTATTCTTCTTCAGCTAAAAAATGGACGTCATCGGTTTTGAGGTGGACCTTATCGTTTTACAGCGTTTTGAGTTCTTGCATACTTATGACCATATACAGCGCTGGGGTTATCGGTTTTGAGGTGGACCTTATCGTTTTGCAGGGTTTTGTGCACAAACCTACCCCTCTTTACTAAAGTGGTCTTCGCATGTTTTGACCGTGGCTCATATATTGTTGGTAGTTGGTGCAGACACACCAAATCACTTGATGGCCATGTCTGTCATCATTTAAGGGAAAGCCCTTGAGAGTCAGCCTCAGACTACACTCGTTCAGACGTTCTCTTTGGGCCTCCAATGGCCCGTGCATGCCGTCCTTGCAGTTGTTCAGGTAAATGCCGCTCCTCGGAGCAAACGTTTCAGAAAGAGTGTCTGGCAGGAAACAAGAAGTTCAGTTCCTGGAAAGCCTTCACGTGCTTCACCAATTAAAGGCAAAACCAACCAAAACCTGAGGTTCGCGGTGTGTTGCTTGCCAAGAACAAGCCAACGCTAGCTATGACAGTTGCCTTTGACAACCAACCAACATCTGCTGGAACCAACGTTGTCAACCCGTGGTATGCACATTGATACACAGTAATTGGACTGCCAAATGCTCCTTCATGTCGTGAAGGAACATCCCCTTATGTCATGAGGTCGATTCGTCGTACGTGTCTTGATGTGATGGACATCCTCACGATCCTCTGGCGACTCACGTCGTGTCATACTCGTCAGCCATGCACAGGAGCGCCCTTCGAACTCTCCGAAGGTGGTCCAGCGCCCAAGTTGGATTTATGAGTTCTTCAGGCCTATTGAGCTAGCCAACGGTCCCTAAAGTTGGGCGAATGACCAGTTGGTTCCGTGGGACTTTCCGTGGGTGTCTATCGATCCCTCTTCGGATATTGATATTTGTATGTATTTGATTGTATTTGTTGCCTTTGTTTGTCTCCTATCCATCCATCCATCCGTCTGTCTGTGCTTTCTTCCTTCTATCCATCTGTGGCTTGACACCAACCCTGTGAAATAGCCTCTCTCCACTGACTCCCAGGCACGGTCCCATCTCTTCATTGTAGTTGGCCAGGATGGGGCGGAGGCGGTTTACCAGGAAAACGGTATCCGGATCCACCTGGGATGTCCCAGACCAACAGTCACTTGCCAATGGCTTTGGGTCAGTTGGAGCTTGACGTCCTAATAAAACCATCTTGACTGATGCATGGCCATCAAAGCTTGTTAGAATGCAAAAACCATTCTTTTGCCCAAAAGGAACATTTCATTGAATGTCCAAAGGCAGAGTCGCTGACTCTTTGTATATTTCTCACTCAGAAACACAGCTTCAGTTTCACTTCAAAGTGAATAGGGATTCCTCATGCTGGCGTGATGAATGCGGCAGTTGTAGAGGAACTGAGAGCCTAGCACACCGCTAATAGTTAATAAACAGTCAATAGTCGCTATCTTGTTCATCTATGATATGTGAGACCAGCGCTGAAAGTCTTCTTCTGGAGCCTCTGCTATGCCATGCTTCTTTGCCGGAGTCTGAGGCGTTGAAGCATTGGATCACAACTTCCCGCCTTGAGGATCCAGTCATGGTGCAAATATTCGCCGTCCCAGAGCACCTGAAGCCGCTCGCAGCGCAGCTCACGCCACGGGCAGAGCTCAAATGTCGTTTCTTCCAGTTTGGTGAGTTCTCCTGTCCCGTCCAACCGTCCAGTTGTCATACCCATCCATGTCCCATCCGTGCGAGCCCCAAGGGCCAGAATGCAAACCGAGCGGAGAAATCATCCTGGATGAATCCCAATTTGTGTCATAGCTTGGCGTGTTCTTCTGTTCAAGTTCAGCAAAAAATAGAACCTTTCAAGGGACAATTGGAGAACATGTTGTTTGCTCCAAAAAGGTGGTTGTTGTACTAATCAAATCCGATCAGGATCCGGGTGTTGCAGCTCCATCTGCAGGGAGTTGTCGCTGTTCTTATGCTGCAAGAAAGCTAGAAAAGTCCAGGAGGCCCGACCTGCTTCCACACCTGCATGAAGGCACCCAAGTTCAGCACCTTTGTCGGGCAAGCGAAGAGCATGGCAGTTGTGACACATATATATATATATATATTGTTATTCAACTTGTCTCTGGAGATACGTAGGCTTCACTGTGCATTTATGTCCAAATGTTGCTTGGGATGATGATCTGTCACGTTGCAGCGGTGTACTCCTTCAATTCTCAAGCTCGACTACCTCACAGTGACTGGCATACTCTCAAATCAGACATATCGAAGATCATCCAAGACGCTGTGAGGAAGGACCCACCAAGTTCACCCAGCAAAGTGCCTGAAGTGAACGGCAGGCACAGGACAGGCATAGCTCTTCAAACTCCCAAGCTGGTGTGTTTCTCCAGTGTTTTTCTGACCTTCAGTGCTGCCATTCGGAACTCACATCATGATCCAAGGGAAATCGATAAATCCATTCCCCCCCGGGTCAAAGGGCTTTCCACCTCCATCCAAATCAGTGCATTGGTGAGAGGAACAAAAAGAAATACGGTTTTGGAATACAGGAGCAATGATGAGCCATCAACCCAAAGGTGTTGTTTTTCCATGTTTTCCCTTGAACCTGAGATGGCGCGAACCTGCGCCCCAGCACTCCCATCAACCCAAAGCCGGCTCCACATTGGTCGCCATGCGGCTGGTGACTCTGCGTGTGAGCACGCCAGGGGCCAGTTCCATGGAGACAGAACTGTAGATGGCGAAGGTGTCACAGGCAAATATGCCAATACCATAGTGATACCTGGCTTTTGCGCGACTGTCACAGCGAATGGAATGGATGTGAGCAAATGATACTTGACTGTGCCATCTCCGTATGAATTCTGATCATAAATAAGCCATAGGGATAGCTGGTTCGTCGGATGCTTGTTGACTGTGACGGTGGTGAGGAAAGCATCCTACCGGTTGTATGGCGCTGGTAGCAGGCTACTGGGTGGGGTATGACTGGGGCATACTGTACTGGGACTGCCACTGCGTGAGGGGAATACTTCTTAGATACAAGCAAAGAACAATGCTTCGTCCTCGAAAAAGAAGAAGAACTCCTAAACTAGTCATCCAAACCGATACAGTAGGTCCGAGTAGTGGTACTTTTGGACATCACCCCAACTTGGTGACAAGCGAAGGGACCTACTTCGTTGAACATCTGGGGCTCCCCACTGAAGGCGACCGAAGGAGTGGTTGGGACATGGACGATGGAGAGGTTGGACTGCTTTTTACCAGGCAAGACCGCACCCTTTAGATCAAACAATCAATTTTGTCATTCATCAATCAATTTGGACAAACTACAAGCTTTTTAAGGGTATTTCAAGTATGGTCAATTGTTGGATGGTCCAATGATTTTTCTACCTCCGCATGAATATAGAATCTGTCAGCATACTTGTCAGCATGTATGTGAAAGTGTATGTATATATATAATATATTGTTTCTATGTTACCAAAATCCGGTAAACCCTCGGTACGGTTTGCTGGGGTGACCTTCGGTTTGCTGAGTGATGGTTGAAATTAGTTCTTCCAAGGAGTGAGAGTACTACTAGTAACAAATGCATCGCTACTAGTAACAAGGGCATTACTACTAGTAACAAGAAGCTACTAATTAGTAGAAATGCCGATGTCCTTGTAACTAGTAGCGATGCACTTGTTACTAGCCGAAAATAGTTCTTCCAAGGAGTGAGATGTTGGTTGAACAATCCTTGGTAGTTCCCTTACTTTCTGGTATTGAAACGTGCGGAGTCCTTAAACATGTCCATCTCAGGATCACCCCAGCCAGGAGGCTGCATGATCAACAGATCTTGCTCCTGCAGGGTGCAGAACTCTCCAACAAATGCAAATGTCAAACAAACGTAAAGCTCTTGGTGTCTTACCAGGTTCACCAAGCAAAGGGGACTTTCATCCAGAAATGCCCACTTCTAGTCACTTTCACTGTGCTACTGTGATGGGCGCTTGGCATGAAGTTGGGCAACTCGTTTATCACAGGAATGAAGCGTTTCACCACCAACCCGGTCTCTGGATATCTGAGATATGGCAAAGGCGGAGCGCCAAAAGCGACGTGAACACCTCTTGGCCGTGTTTTTTTGAGATCAACCCGTTTCCACAATGTACAAGCAGCAGTCCCTCCACCTGTTGTCCCCTAGAGATGGCTTCAAAGCAGCGGCGATGAAGAGACTGTAGCTCATGGCAATACACAAGCTTCCCATTACCTTTCTGATGGGAGAACTCCAAATTCCGTTGATTTACAGAAAAAAAAAAAGAACCTTTAAGCAAGCAGCAAGTATCCAAGATAATTAACGCAGTGACTCTTATGTGGCGTCGCATATAATTTACAGTGACACAATTCCTCTACTCGACCCTGTTTCATGTTACAGCTGAACACATACCGACCTTCAAGCACTTGCAATCTCCAAGTTGAGATGTGCAAACAGGTGTGCAACATCACTTCCAAAAATCCATGTTACACCTCCCAGATTGGACCACTAGGTTTACTAGAGCCACACCAGTTTTGACACCGGTATCCGTGAAAAAGCTCGGTCCTTGGTGAAAGGGAGGCATACCGCGATGCATAGAAGCCGCGTACCACCAATGGGCCGCGGAGGAGGATACTTGGGCGGCTTTGGAAGACGAAAGAAATCCATCTCCTGGAATTGGAACGCTACGAACGGGGCTCCTGGCATCGCTACTAGGAACAAGGATGCTACTAGGAGCGAAGGGCATCGCTACTAGGATCCGAACCCACCGGGTGGACGGCACTCTTCGGACCAAAGAGATGAACATCCAAGAAGAATCTTTCTAATAGCTGTTTGTTACTACTAGTAAGGCACTTGTTACTACTAGCGTGGCACTTGTTTCTAATAGCTTTTCGTTACTACGTAATATGAAGATAAGTAAGTAAGAGAAGCAAGCTTTGTGATTCGACGACCGATTGTCAAGGTATGCCTTGACAACAGAACTGGTGAATCTGCAATGATTTGCGGCTCCATTCTATCTTCGGGTCTCGCCGGGTTTTGGTAGCTTCTTGATAGTCTTGGACAGACCGGGTCCTTCTGCGGCCACTGCTCGGCCTCATGCTTCTCTCGAGAACAGGGCATGCCGCTGACCACTCCCTCCTGCAGCTGTCTTCCGCACTTGCCGTCCAGTCATTGTTGAAACATGGCCGTTGAAAAGGAACATGCAATGACTTTCAAAGCTTGAAGACAGAAGACATACCATTGATGTGCATTGATAAATTTGATGCCCAGAAACTGCTCCAAAGGACTCGTCACGCTGGAACAAGCTGGGTCAAGCATGCTCAAACCCTGACCTGCCTACCACAAAAATGCGCCAACCCTAATGCAGGGGCCATCCAATCAATGGCTCTTTTTTTTTGTGTAACTTGGGGTGTTGGGGCCATGCTCTTGCTTTGGTACAATCCCCGATGATCCGTGTCAAATCTTTCAATTTTCAATCCGTCCGTCTTCAGGGTGAGCTGCGGAACTTTTAGGCAAAAGTCCAAAGAAAGAAGCAAATTGTTATGGAACGGCAACGACACGATGTGTCAAAACCATTCAAAACCGCCCCAGTGAGGCCCCGGTTTGCACAAAGAGATGGTCCGCTTTCATTCGTGTCGCTCCTTGTGGTTGGGTTCTGGAGACCAAAAACGTTGCAGGCTTTCTCGCCTCGGCGTCTCAGCAAAGGAGCGAAAACGGGTGGGTGGTCTCGCTAGGGGGAGAGACCCAGTGGCTTTCACCGGTTGTCAGGGGATGGAGCAAGGTCGCCATCAACAAACATGGAGAGGTCTCCAACATAGAGAGATCAGGGCATCTATAGTTTTGGTCCGAAAACCAGGGGAATTTCACCTTTAGTGTGTTTGAATGCACCAACCATACATCAACAGGAAAGTAGTGATCAGGACACAGCACACTCCACACTGCAACCAAAAATGGCTGCACGCATCTGTGGTTCTGTCCACGAGTGAGCCCCTCCTGCTTGTGCTTGGAATCCTTTGCACTCTTCTGTTCTCTCGCACTATAATAGAACCCCCCAAAGGTCCAAGGTTTGAACATGGCACCGTAAAACAGGACCTTGGTGAAGAAACAATCGCACCACAGCATGTCAGGTTCCTCATGGTTCCATTCAGATCCTTTTCAGATGGCCCTTACGTTAAAGGGGGCCCACCTCAAGACCCCCAGGAATCATTTTAAATGATTCTGGGGGGGTGTGAGGGGGGTTGGTGATATTGATTCTGACAGTCATCCACGGTCAGGATCATTTCCTGAAATCTGCAGAAATTTCCTGACATCTGAACTCTGTACCCAAAGTATTATTGGTATTATGTTTAGGTATTATTATGTATTATTGTCGGTGTCCAATGTTTTCCCACTGGGTGTCTAAGAATGTGGTGAGTTATGTGATTTTATATGGAAATGCCTGGTGTGGAAATGATTCCAGGGGGGGTTGACATCAGAATTGGGGTGTTTTTTTTTGATGTTCTTTGAGGGTAGGGGAGTGGTGGTAGATCTTTAGATGTTTTTTGATGTTTTTACAGGAACCCCAAGAATATCCAAGAATGCCCAGTCTGGGAAATGGACATGGGATCTTTCATGGGTAGTGGTGCCTGGAATGGTAATGTGATGAGAAATGTGGAAATGACAGGTGTGTGGAAATGATTCCAGGGGGGGGTTGACATCAGAATGGGGTGTAAGGGTAAAATCTTGGAGGGGCTGCACTCTGGAAGGTGAGGTGTTTAGAGGAAACTCCCATACCCAATCTGGGCAAGGGCAATGGAGCTGGGAATTGCAATTTGTTCCACGATTCCACCATGTCGTTCTATTTCCATAGGTATTATAGGTATTATTATGTATTGTTGTCGGTGTCCAATGTTTTCCCGCTGGGTGTCTAAGAATGTGGTGAGTTATGTGTTTTCATATGGAAACGACTGGTGTGGAAATGATTCCAGGGGGGGTTGACATCAGAATTGGGGTGGTTTCTTTTCTTGCCAGAGCAAGAACCCACATGGAAAAACTTAATAGGTTTGGGAGGCTCAGCCATCAGTTGGTACAAGCGCACACGTTGAAAAACATGAAATATTGAAGCAATATGCGTTCCCACCTTTTGCATTGGTGCAGAATCTGTTTTAGTACTGTTTTCTGTATTTGATGGACTCTCCAATAGAAATCTGTATGCTTGAGACTGAGGCGAATGCAATTATGACATTGCAACATGTGAAAATGATTCTGGCACATCATTCACATCAAGTTAAAAATTAATGAAAATGATTCTCGGGGGGGGGGTTGACGCCCCCCATGAACCCCCCCGTCAAAAAATGATTCCAGAGAAATGATTCTACTTAAATGATTCTGCCCATTGACGTACCCCCTGGAATCATTATTTAGCGTAACCCCCATCTTTTCAGCCCATATATATATACCGAAATTCAACACTCCAAGGACTGCACACACAACTGTCCCAAATCTGCAGTCCTTGGCTCCCTGCGGAAAGTTAAATGTTAAACAAAGGATTGGTCGTATAGTTAGTTGTTTCCCAGAATCGTGGAACAATCAGCATTAAATGGTAGCCTCAAATGGTAGCATTCACACATTTCGGCAGAAGTGGTCATGACCACCTCGGTGCCCAACCGACTCTCGAACTATTGCACTGGATCTATGGAACATGCGGAAAGGAAAAGAGATGACCCCTTCGTCACTTGTCCAGAAGCCCTCTGTGGATCCATGTATGAATTCGACTGAGAAAAACCAGACAAAAGGCTTTTCGCCCAAAACATGCTTCTCAAAAGGCGCCAGGCCGTTCAGGCGCCAGGTGACCTGTAGCAGTTCTGGAAGTCGTCGCCCTCGTCCTGGACCCAGGTCCATGCCACACAGCCCGGCGTCTGAGTACAAGAGCGCTGGCAGTCCTGAGGCAAGTTGGCAAGGGATTCGGATCAAACACTTTAGGCCATCTTGCGGTCGGTGAAATGATGAGAAATGTTTGACCCTGTGGCAAAGACATGGTGCCCCGTAGCAGCTTTACATCATCTATTCCCCTGAAGCAATTGCCTTGTTGATGCTAGGAAGCCAAACACATGCAAATACCAGTCAGGTTCAACATTCCATCCAAGTTCACCTGTCTACATCCGCTGCATTCACTGCGTCCAGGTCTCCATGGCGGTCGGCACCGTCTTTTGAACCTCCATGTCGGAGTCGGCCACCAGCTCTGTTCCTGGGTCCATCCGTGCCAGGCCGCGAATGGATGTTCATAGATGCTTGAAACATGGAATTACGCTGATGTTAACTGATGTTAAGTTAAACCCAAATAGACCTTAAATTAAGAGTCTCTGTGATTATCTATATAATTCTGTGTATATATATATATATATATCCACAATCCCTCGGGTTAGATCGGTTTGGAGTTAGAGGTCTATTGGTCAGGATTGCTCAAGAAGTCCTGCCAATGGCCACACAAGTTTGCCAGTGATGGTTTCTTGAGAAATTCAGTCTAGAAAACTTCAGACCACAGCCGACCGGATCTGGACACAAAATGGGATCATATAGGAACAAGAAGCTACTAAGTAGGGGCTCCTGGCATCGCTACGAACGGAGCATTCTTACTTCTAGTTGATGGCCAAAGAAAGACTTCATGGACAACGCAGAAACTCGGCGATTTGACGTCTCCACCTACCGGCTCTTTGGGCGTTCCTTGGGCCCTTGGGCGCCAGGAGTCCCACAGACATCGGAGGGCACCGATGCTCCGCTGCCCAATGCATCAGCTCTTCGGTTTTCGCCTACACAAAACGCGCACATCGCTTCGAAACGACCCTGTGCACACAAGGATCGTTGGTGGAATCAATTGAATTGCAGCCTTGTGACAAGTCCATGTTTGTCCAGGGGAGTACTATCAAGAACCGACGAGACTCCATCCGACATGATAGTTTCCTTTTGGAATTACTAAAGAATCCGAATCCTCCTGCTCACAGCCCGCGCCATCTTTGCCATCCGAGCCTTCTCCTTCACGAAATCTGGATGATGGGAATACTGATAGTACCGCCTCAAGGTCAAAGGGTCATCCATGTGGTCTTGCACCTTGAAGACCTCCAGGCAACGACCACAAAATTGTTTGCCACAAAGGGACAAACAAGGTCCCGAAAAATATCGCGGTCATGTCTGAAACATGGGGGGGAGCATGGGACCCTGCAAGTTTGAGTGGGTAGTTCGGTCATGTTGGGTCGCTGTTCTCCCAATTCTGGGTGGATTTTTTGTGGCACGTTTCTACCCTCGTTCTTCCTTCAGGAAAGGTATGGACAGTATGGGTGATCCTAGGCCACACCTCAGTTGCAGAAACATATCCGACATGTCCAACCCCTCGAAACAATACTAATATGTAGATGGTACTAGTGTTATGTATATTATATATAAACAGACACATAAATACCATGCTGTACAAATAGCGTGGACAACATAGCAAAATATGTAACATTATGTAACATTTAACATATACTGAATATAACATTGAAAAAACCATTGACACGCTTGTTGTGAGCTGTACAAGTTGGGCGATGGGTATAAGACTGCCTGCTCAACCGCTCCAACCAGAAACGCGGATCCCAGTTAGTTTTTGCAACTACTGTGCCCACGAAAGGGCTCACGTTCAGTGACGCAGGAGGGGGGCCTTCAGGAAGTCAGGCATCTTATCCAATTCAAACACGTGGACGCGGCGTTGCAAGAAGTTTGTCCCTTGGAAGGCTTGTTTGTGAGTGAACTTTACAGCATTCATATCAACTCCTGCAATAAACCATGAAAGTCATCTCACAACAAGCCTGTGATGTTTTTGCTTATATAGAGAGAGAGAGAGAGAAAGAAAGAAAGAAAGAAAGAAAGAAAGAAAGACAGACAGACAGACAGGCAGGCAGACAGACAGACAGAACAAAGGAAAGGAAAGGAAAGGACAGGACAGGACAAGACAGGACAGGACAAGAAAACAAGATGGAGCCCACGAACCCGAACGCAAGCACGTTCGAAAAGCTACATATGTCCAAATGACACTCTTGTAGGACACTCTTGTGGGACACTCTTGTGGATCACTCTTGTAGGAAACTCTTGTGGGACACTCTTACGGGACACTCTTGTGGGACACTCTTGTGGGACACTCTAGTAGGAAACTCTTGTGGGACACTCTTGTAGGACACTCTTGTGGGATACTCCTGTAGGACACTCTTGTGGGACACTCTTGTAGGAAGCTCTTGTGGGACACTCTTGTAAGACACTCTTGTGGGACACTGTTGCGGGACGCTCTTGTGGGACACTCTTAAGGGACACTCTTGTGAGACACTCTTGCGGGACACTGTTGCGGGACACTCTTGTGGGACACTCTTGTAGGACACTCTTGTGGGATACTCCTGTAGGACACTCTTGTGGGACACTCTTGTAGGAAGCTCTTGTGGGACACTCTTGTGGGACACTCTTGTGGGACACTGTTGCGGGACACTCTTGTGGGACACTCTTGTGGGACACTCTTGTGGGACACTCTTGTGGG
>CAXAMN010009091.1:0-18043 GCA_963970005.1 Durusdinium trenchii | reverse complement strand
TGCGAACGGTTGCGAACGGTTGCGAACGGTTGCGAACGGTTGCGAACGGTTGCGGACGGTTGCGGACGGTTGCGAACATAGAAACAACGGATCGCGAACAAGACTCTACCCCCAGACCCCCAGAGTTAAACGAGAACCCTTCGCTACGCATTCGGGAAAAAGAAAAGACAAGAAAGAGAGAGAGAGAGGGTAACATTATAGTAGAGTAGACATCTTTCCAAATCCGCGTTCTTCCCCAGTGCCTTCGCCCACTTTTTCATCGGCAAGACCTCGCAGGTGGGTAGGGTGGCAGGTTGGAAGGGCCTGGAGGTGTTCAACGGTACTCATTAGTAACCCAATCCTGGGAATGCAATACAAATGGCATCAAATGGCTGTTTAGATTAGCCACCCTCATTCCCAACTGTAAAAACAGGTGGCACCGGTCAATGGACAATGTCTTTCCAGGATTAGATCTTGAAAGCCCACAACAGTGCAGATATAGAGAGTAGGTAGAATGAGTAGAAAGCACCCTAATGCCCTAATGCTGCTAAACCAGTTGGTTGGATGTTCCAAGGAAGTGATGTTGGACCACCCTCACACCATGACCTCCATTGACCTCACCACCGAAAAGTCACGCCCATGCCACAGGTGGCATGTGTGGCACACGTGCCACGCGCTCCACACGTGCCATGCCTCGTCCTTGCTCATGGGGCCCGACCACTCTGCGATCGCCGCGTCCGGCGCCCAGCGCAACGCAGTTCTGCCCGCGCCCGGAGATCTGCACAGGAGAGCCAGGAGTCCCAGCACCTGCGGATCGATCTAAATCCAGCTATAGGCTATATATATATATATATACTAGCTTCTACCTACTAGTAGCGATGCACTTATTTAAAAAAAGAAACAATGCACTTGTTACTAGTAGCTTCTTGCTACCCTGCTGCGTGTGCTAAGCCCCTTCATGATCCATTTTCAACGAACGCTCCTCTCTGGTTCCCGCATTGGAAAAACTCATGATTGGCTGCATGGACCCGCTCGGGTGGTTTTTGCACCTGCCGCGAATCTGGTTGTCTGTCCTCAGGGTTCACCTACCCTTGCAACCTCCATAGCGCCTCTGAGGCTTCAATTGACTTTGAAATGCCTTTGAAACTGGTAAGCCTGATTCAGGAAGAAATCCATCAGTCGGGCGTACAACATTGTCCTACAAAATGGATGTGTGAGCTCCTGGGGGTACCCCCCCATTGCTGCTTTTCTCTCAAGATTCAAGATAGCAGATAGCACCCATGACCTTTCCACTGTAAACCCGGGCGGCACACGGTAAGACACAGATTTACCAAGTGGTCGACCCATCGGCCACCGAATGACACGTCGCCCGCACCGAGAGGATCAGAAAGGTTCGCACTGCGCCCCGCTGGAGGGCGGGAAGGAAATTCGCAGACTCCCACCGCCTCAGATGGTAACAGTGCCCCAATAGAAGCGAGGGTGGGTAAAGTACTGGGTAAAGCTAGTCAGTGTGGTCCCAGACTTCAATCGTGAAGGCGACCGGATCGCCTACAGGGTCTTCGACCCAATTGGAAAGGTCAAAGTTTTATTCGGAAACTGAAAAGTGATCTTCGGAAACTTTACGGTTTGCTTCGGGAACCAGTCTTCGGATGTTTTCCGGCTTTGTTCCGAAACTAATCTGCGGAAGCTCTACGGTTTTCTTCAGAAACTAATGTTCGGAACTACGAGTCGAAGAGCAACATCAAGCCTGCACGAAAAAGTTTCTGCAGACTGCAGACCGTAAAATAGGCATGTATATGCTATATTGCGCTATATTATACCTTAGCCGTCACAAGGTACGTCAATAACCCACCCACCCACCCACCCAACACCCACCCACCCAGTGCTCCTTCATGCAATTTGGTTACAATATTGTGAAAGTTCTGAAGAATACTTTCTAAAGCATGCAAATAAGTGTCGATCTGAAGTTTGTGAAAAATAAATTCTGAAGTCTGAAGATCGCAAAATCTCGCAAAATAGTTTCTGAAGATCGCGAAATAGTTTCTCAAGATCGCAAAATAGTTTCTGAAGATCGCAAAATAGTTTCTGAAGATCGCAAAATAGTTTTTGAAGAATAGTTTCTGAAGAGTAGTTGCGGAAGAGTACCAAATAGTTGCGGAAGAAAAGGTTCACAAGAATGGAGAGTTGCGGAATGGGACTTTGTTCGAATTGGAAAGTGCAGGGCACTGATCGATGTTGATCTGCAGTACGGACACTGGCTTCTACTTCAACATACTTGAAACCAGGATGTCTCCTTCAAGTCAACTCCTGTGTACAGAATCCAACGACCACTCCACAGGCATGGTGTTGCACCATCAGCCGATTGGTTCAGAACTTTGCACCCTCAACTTTGGCCCCCCAAAGGTCCCACTATGTGCAGTGTGCCATCAGCCATAGGTCCCAGTTCTTGGATGGCTCCGCAACATGCTCAAATGAACGACGCCAAGCCACGAAATGGGCGCATCAGAGTTGAGGGCCTCAACACATTCCTTGGGGGCACTGTGTTGGAGCAAGGGCGGTTGAGGCAAATCCAGATTGAACATGAGCTGAGCTCGTCTGAAAGACATCCGCAGTGTATAAGAACAAATGCCGAGCACAGGCGTAGTTTTGACACTATGTAACGTATATATATATATATATACTATCATATTCTATCTATGGGCATGGACTTTAAACACATCTTCAAGATCGGTGGTAGATTTGCAACGTTGCATCTCTCCATGCAGTGTTGGGTCCAGGTTTATCATGTTCAAGTGTGACAGATTGGTGGCTGGCTCACTCGTTGGCGCCGAACACTTGAGATCCAGAGGTTCTCTGATATTCAACTGGATCGTATATGACTGGCCGGCTTTCTTTGAGTAGCTCATAGACATAGCTCACTGTTCTGAACGCTCTGACTGCCCCTGTTTCATCTCAGCTTCTGGATCCTCCATGGCCGAAGCACGAATGCAGTCAGCGGTTCTGCCTACCTGCTGTCACCCCCGTTAGCCACCTGCAGTTCACAAGTTTGGTTAGTCTTCGCAGGACTTTGTAGGACTAACAGGTCTGGCTGGTGGGTCCAATGTATCATGGTTTCATCACTACGAATGACGTCATCCCAAAAAGGAGGGGAGAAACCAGGCTGAAATGTCAATCGAGCCAAATAGCCACGGATTGAGGAGACTGAGTCTATCATAGTTCACCCACTGCACACAAGTGAGCCAAGTCACACTTGGAGGTGGAATGTAAGAGGGACATTGTGGAAAAAAAATGAAATTGGCAAAAAACAACAATACCCATGACTCGCCTGGAAGAAACACATTGAACAAACAAATGTCACAATCGCGGCCGCGCCTCGGTGCCCAAGTGCCAAGAGTCTCGGAATCCCTGGGAGTCTGAACGATGCGAGGTCGGAAGACTCGGAAGACCTGGGAGCTGTCGACTTGATCTTTCAAGCTGCATGTTTGGTCATTCTCTTCTTATGAGACTTTGTTGAATACTTGGGAAAGCCTAAAAAGACTTTGAATAACAAATTTTTGACTTCGAACCTGGCTGGTCCGAGTAAGCTTAGACCAGGTTCGTTGACCTATCAAGTTACAAGTACCTGCATGAGGTTACATGCACAAATCGGGTTCCGGATGAGTGCGGGCTACTGTTTCGAGCTATGAGTATGCCAAACTGCTCATGCTACTGAGAGACGGAGCCAGCCCCGCAAAGGTAGATGGGTAGCTCGACGATTTCACACAATTATATAGAAGGAAGCTCCCGATGGGATTCCGCAAGAAGACATGCCCAAAAGAACCAGCAGTGGTGCTTGGATGCGTCGCAAGTTGCATCAGCACTACACTGCAATTTTACTGTCAGTATATGGGTGTGGCCAGAAACCTTTGGTATGGATCGTTCCGCGCTGCAGCGAGAGTGATCCAAACCCTATGGATCAGAGCGCTGATCCAAGCCAAGAGAGAAAGAACAAAAAAACAAACTAGCGGAAGTCACTAATTTCAGGATCGACTGGTGGGCTGACTTCACAAAATGGCTTGTGCTTGTCTCCCTGGTTCTAGGACGGATTGTTTTGGACGCCCGAGTGTCTAGAGAAGGCCGGTCGCACACTGATTGAGGCAGAGCTTTACTGAATATGTGAGGCCTAAATTTGGTTGGACTACTTCTGTGTCCTGCAGCTAGTGGAGCGGCAGCAGCCGTATGAACAGCTGCAGTATGTTAAAAGCGTTCCTTGCTATGTGGACCTTAGCCACCTTTTCCTCGCTTTGGTACCCAGCTCTACGCACGATGACACTGGACAGAGATGCAACTACCACAGCTGGCTTGAACGTGGCTGGTCCCAGACGGAACTGTAGTGCAACATCCTACCAGAATCGATCAGAATCGTAGTGAGTCCCGTCATCGTAGTGACAGGTGCCGTGAATTTCGCCTCGCTTGTATGGTACACCCTGTGCACTTGGGCGGCCTTGCCGAGAAGGACTGCACTTCATGTATCGGATCATTCAGATGGCTCTTGCAAAGCATCGTCTAAGCTTTAAGGCAGGCAAAAAGCCAGACGGCCTTCCGACTGTCGCTTTTCGAAGAAATGGCGGGTCTTTCTAGCAAGCGCAAGCGCCGCAGCTTTGAAGAGTTTTGGTCAGATTTTTCCTTTTCAAACCACTGGAGCAGCACAAAGGCCTTGGTCCACATCCCAAGTGCTGGCCAAGCCGCTGGAGCTGTGAGCGGACGTGAGTGGCGGAACAGGAGGACTTGCAAGCACGTCACCTTTACACTGCATCGCGTTTTCGGGTGACTCCAACAATGATCTGAGGAACGTGCAGCTGTTGTTGGAAAGCAGAGCAAACATCAACTAACTTTGCCAGACCAATGGCATTATGAGGAGCATTGATGTCCAGGGCCCTATCCCTGGTGCAGGACCGACCCTCCTGCAATTGTGAATTCTTTTTGAACAGCACCACGCCTTGGACAAAATCCGACGGAAGTTCCGATGGATTCTTCAAGATCCCACACCGATCAACGACACCTTGCTCAGTAACTGTTCACAGTTGTCTCACCGGTCCCTGACAAGCTGAGCGAAAAGCAGCTGCACCCTTAATCTGTGGCAACCATGCAACCACTCCTGCTGGATGTACCCATGTGGAAGGATAGAAACCGTCTAACCCGAGGAGAGAGGTAATTGAACTAGAGGCTACTTAAGGGTCTTTATTTATATGGCTACGGCCAGAAACATAAGGCTTGGATCACACACCCAAACCCACACACGATCCATACCTCTCTCCATGGGGTATGGATCAAAAGGTGGGTGTGTGATCCAAGCCCTTGGATCACAGGTTTGGTTTTCCTGGAGGTGGTCCATGGAGCAAAAAACGGAAGGCAGAAGTAGGATAAGAAGAAGAAGAAGAAGAGCAAGCAGGAAAAAGACAAAACAGAAAGAAGACAGGAAGAAGGAGGACAAAGCAAAGAAACAGAAGAAGGAGAAGGAGAAGGACGAGAAGAAAAATAAACAGAAAAAAAGGACAGACCAAGAACAAGATTAAAGAACTAAGCAAGAAGAAGAAGAAGAAGAAGAAGAAGAAGAACAGCAAGCAGAAGACAACAACTGCGATGCAATAGCGTTCTGGATTTTGACGTTCTTGGCGATCAGGTTGCTCAACATGCTTTGAAGCACTTGCAGTTGCTGGGAGACAAAGATTGTGACCATCTCCTGGCTCCACTCAGATAGGCGACCCTCAGCCTTCAAGGTTTGATGTGGCCGGAATCTCCCTGTCATGCAAAGGACATGTCCAGTGTGAACCCACATGGGAGCATGCTGTTCCAGAATGCAAGCCACTTCCTGCTCGGCGGCTTAAACGAGATCGCATGGCCCAAGAGATTTGTGATGGATTGACTTTGGGTGCATTGTTGCGAGCTTGGTTGTCGGTAGGACTTACATTCCGGGGAAAAGGTCCCAAAATGTGGCAAAAATTATCTATGCTATGCCCTGACAAGATTTGTACATGTCACACCAAAGGGCCCAGGGAAGCATGCAAAGCTTGCGAGCCAAACCAAGCTGCAAATTAAAGTTTTGAAGAACATACTGACCTTGAATGGTCTTGAATAATCGTGAATGGTAAAATGGCAAGCCATCTTGCTTATTCTTGCTTTTAGAAATCTGTTTGCACCTTCACCCTCAGCAGCGTCGAATCATCAAGCGGAGTCAAGCTTGGCCCATGGCGGCGCGGACCGATTCTCCGAGAGAATGCGGGCCATGTCCGTAGTTTTTTTTCTTTTAGCCCGTCTTTACTTAAATAAGTAGGTGCCTACTGAATTAAGTAAGGGACAAACTTGTCAGCCCCTAGGACGCAGGATAGCTCACGCTTCTTCTTGGAAGCTTCTCCCGCCTGAGGGCGGGAGGAGCTTCCTTGAAGAAGCGCTCGCATTATATAGTAATTTGGTTCCTAGATTTTTTGGGACACTGAGGTAGGATTGAAGTTCCAAACTGTTCTTAATTAAGGGCTAGTCGCAACTAGCCTCTACTAGCTACTAGACGCAGGATAGCTCAACTCACGTGGCTGATGTGCTGCAAACGGAGGTAGCTCTATGGGGAGAAGTTCCAAAGTCCATCATCCAACATCTAAATCATTCTAAATCGGCAAGAAGTTTGTGTGGTGTTCCTATATTTTGTGTGTAGACCAAGTTAGTGTGCTATGTGTGCTGTCGCCTTGTTTGCATACCCTAGCAGCTACTCTGCAGGAATGCCCTCTCACATCCTTTTAAATCAACTGGGGTCATCTGCGCAGGTGCTAAACATTGGTCGCTCTAATCCAAACGCACCTTTTCAATTTCGTCGCCTAACTTGCCTCTACTTCAAACGACTCGTTAAAAGCCTCCTTTGGAGTCTCTGCGAGCACGTTCTCCGTTGGTCCAACATCTTGACCGCACCTTCTCTGCGACCTTCAGACGCCCAGTCAGAGTCGTTGGTGGCATGTCTTTCATCATGAGCTCATTGGGTTTAGGGCGTAGCGTTCTTGTTACTAGTAGCGATGCCAGGAGCCCCTAGTAGCGTTCTTGCTCCTAGTAGCGATGCCTTTTGCTCCTAGTAGCTTCTCAATGGGCATTTAGGGCCCGCCTCTTTCACAATCATTCAGGGTCCTTCCTTTGGCTGTTGAAAGATGTGTGTTCGTCGTTGTTCGTCCAGTGAAGCCAAGTCACGCTTCTTGACAAATCTTTAATCCGATGTCCCAGTGAATTCAGTTCAAGCGTCTGTTTGTCGGTTTTCCCTTTATTTGGTGACATGTCTGTGGGTTATGAAGGGTGCTCTTCTTCAGGTCAAAAGCAGTCCACCACCAAGAAGTCCTTTCTGATATTCATACCCCTCTCCAGAAAAATGGTCTACTGGGAATCTCGCCAGGTTTACCAACCAAAAGGACAGGACATACTTCAAAAACAGGTCGTTGTCTTTTCGGGCCTGAAGCATGATCAATCCTGTGCAAAGACAGAGAAGCTGCTGGCAGTGGCGATCTATCTCACATCTCTTCACGGATTGTGTTCCACCGCCCGCTGGAGGGTCAAGAGGAAAATGTTTGATTCCTGCCATTTGAACTCAACCCAAGAGACGACATCTTTGACATCTTTTGACGATGGTGTGCTGTCGAACCTATTTATATAATAGGCAACAAGTGGAAGGTCAAGCCATGATGGTTTGGGAAGTTGCTTCAATTGGTTAAAATTCTGAATCTAGACCATCTGCTGGCCTCTCCATGTACCTCATCCTCAAGTTGTCAGCCATGAGGTTTGCTGAACGCTGGACCGCCATTCTCGTCCAGGCAGGGCTCATGGCTGAAAAGCTCCCTGTCCGCGTGGTGCCCGTGGCTTCGAGTACTCCATGAGGTCCGCGACCGTTACTCCGCCCTGCCCATGTTCAGACTTCGTATCTTGCGCTTCAGGGAACTGTTGAGCAAATCAGGCCTGAATGGTTTTTGATGGATGATGTAGCTTTTGCAAGCTGAACAACTACAACTTTTCAAACGAAATCCAAAGGGCCAGCACGCAGCTATGGATGAACCACATGTTTGACGGTTCATGAGCATTCAGTGCAAGGCAAATGCAAAGCATCTATATAGTCTAGACCACCACCGGGGATTTGAGGCAGAACTTTGGCCGTTATCTCGTTTGCATGCTTGAGGCTGCGGCATACCAGTTGAAACATTAATCATTACACCACTAAAATTGTTCTCAGGATTTGGCAAGAGCTCATCAGCAAGGCTCACTTGACGTTAGTGCTAAGACACTTGCAGGTCAGAAGGATCCTGGTATCCTACGTTCCAAGACTCCTGGAGATTCATTCTCGGAGAAACACCAAGTGGCTTTCGCTTTTCAGTAGTTTTAGTGCAGTTTCCTCGCTTGGGGGAAAACAGTTATCTACGCCCTGGGATTGCACTGGAAACGCTGCTGTACGACGTTTCTGGATATGAGGGTTTTTATATACAGACACGTTTTTGCGGCAGGTTGTTTGCGGTCAAGCCCTAGGTGCCCGAGGAGGTTGGTCCATAAAATAGATCACAGAAGTTACAGAAGCTGAAACCGAAAGTTATCCTGACACCTCTTGAGCAGCTCTCAAGGAGCAAAAGACCAATTGTGGTCTATGACGTATTCGCAAAGAACACGCAACGATGCAACGATCGCACAGGCATGAAAAATGATCAACAGGCAAACACAGTAAATGCAGCCCCACCACATGGAAGCATGAAATATATAATGATGTGCTGCCCCTCGTTTGTGGAGTGAATACAAGCAAACGTTGCGTCATCATGAAGTCAACCACAAAGGGGTTTACAAGAGCACCATCTCCAGCATTGTCATCCTTGTCAATCAGCCAGTACAACATATGTAATATACAAAAGTGAGAATCTGTATTGGACAGTAGAAATAGAAATACCGTCAAAGCAATACTGAACAGCGGCGAAAAGCACATGTCCAAACATACAGGAAGCCACAACATAATTATGAGTTGCAACCATACGCCTAACATATACAGATATTCGTAAAATGGCAGGGTCTATCATAGTTGTTGTGCAAACATAGGGATCTTCCACGTAGTTGAATATCTGGCTCGTGTAAAGAGTGGGGTCAAATGTGCTCTGGTGGGAGAAACCTAGGACCTAATATGGCTGTGAGTAGTGCACACCCTGTGGACCCCCAGATTCATTGGTTTGTTCAAAGGAATAGTTTTGCCATACATCTAGGCTATTGAATTCTGGGTTTTACATGTTTAGTTGTACAAGTTCTTGCATTTGCTCACAAGGGTCGGTTAGCTCTCTCCGATTCGAGACGGTTCAGCTCGTTCCTCATCCGTTTCGTTCTCAGCTCCGGATGCGTTCAGCTCATGCTCCGAGACTCTGAGAGCCAAATTTCTCGAAGGTTTCCTGAGCGAAGCGAACCCGGACCCAATGCCACGGTTTCCGCGTGAACGACTGGTCCACTGGCCCCAATCAACAAACCGGTGCATCTCCTGCTTATTAGATCGTGAACTGCCCCAATCAACAAACCGGCAAACCGGATTCAGTTCCTCTTTTCTTGAAGGGAATGAAAGCTTTCATTACAACTTCCCCCCCAATAAGATGGACGGATGCCCGGATGCCGGACAAACCGACTCTGCCTGCCCACCTTCATGAACTCATTGACTACTCACGAGTCTCTCTCTTCCTCCCAGTTCCTCCCAGGTGCCAAGGTCTGCACCATGTTCTTGGACCAGGTGATCGACTCCTTGCTGCCGCTCTGCGACCGCGAGAAGCCCTTCGTCCGCGCGTTGCGGGCGTTGAAGACCGCGGCCTCGGTGGTTTGAGGCGTTCTGCTGGTCTGGAAAAGATGGAAGTTGGTTGGCCCCCAAAAGGGTGAACAAAACTGAAGGAATCCAAGCCCATTGGCCCATCAGCCATCAGCACCTGTATTTTGGTGTGCAAAGCCATCCCTGTCAAGCTTGCAGCTTCCCTTTCCTATACCATTGCAAGCTGTTTAATCAATTGTGTGGTCACCAAAAAACTGCGTGCGATCCCCAGTGCATCCAAAAGTAAAGCCTTGTTAGCAGAGATTGGAACACAAGTCTATTACTACAGAGCATCCACAATTGTCACGGAATGATCACGTTGGAGTGCTTGAGCCGTTCACACTCACCGCCACTGACGGCTCTTGGCATGTTCATCCTGATTGAAACTGCTATAAGTGCGTTTACTCTACCAGTACGTGTACCTTCCGGATCTTGGTGGTCCTCTTGGATCAAATCCGTTCCTTTCCACACGAGCAACCCGTCCCAATCTTCACTGCACCCGAACACAATGCCTGGATTTCCGCATGGTTAGCCTGTATCAGACTATGGATCTCGGGCTTTCCACCCATGCTGAAGACTTGCTGATTGGAACAACACGAGTTCGCTAAGGTCTATCCCGCCAGCTGCAGCACATTGAGGGTGCCAGGTGGAGGCTGAGCCACATACTTCTCAGCGCGCGGGCCCAACTCCATCAACGAGCTCTTGTAGATCAGGTCGGTGATGGCATTGCCGCTGCTCTCCAACAGACCCAAGAGCCTAAGCAGCCAAGCACTGAGTCCCCGGAACAAACTCTCGTAGACATTCTTTCACTGACAGTTAATGGAAGAATGTGTGAGTAGGTTACTTCCAGCATAGGGATGTCTCCAAGCAACCTATCCCGTTCCTTAATGCATTTCTGTATTGGATAGGGTGTGTGCATATACTGTCCATTGGTTCCAAGCGGCAAGATGCCAAAGATCTGCAAGTATTGCCACAACGGACCTGACTGGTATCACAAGAAACACTTTGCAGAATCATGCCAAAGCAAGAAAAGTGTTGGTAGAACTTCACAGCTGACTGATTCCAAGAACTGTACAGCAACACAAAGCAAAGGACTTCAAGGTCCGGCGGTCATCTTTGTGCCTCCATGTTCAGTGGCCAATTGGCAGAAGGTCACGCTGTTGATGCCAACATAGTTTGCCTCGGCACCAGATTCTCTGAGGGCAGTGTTTGGCAGTGCATCTTGGTGATCTTGCACACTTTGGTGCCAGTAGCGTCCTTGCTCCTAGTAGTACGGTCAGGAGCCCCTAGTAGCGTCCTTGCTCCTGGTAGCGATGCCAGGAGCCCCTAGTAGCTTCTTGTTCCTACTAGTGTCTTGTGATTGTGTTGATTTTGACCTTGTCTGGGCCAACGAGGTATGCTTTGGCCCATTAAGCCTAAAACTTATACAGTATAAAATGTGTTCCGCCAGGCCGCATGTCGGAAGCTCGTAGGTGCCCAGTACAGCAACAGAATCAAAAACAAAGTAACAAGTAACATCTCCAGTCCGCAAGCAGCACAGCTGTTTGCCACAGCACCAAAGTTGCTTTATGTTTCTTCATACTACTTTACCCTACAGGGAAAACATGGGGAAAGAAATGTCAAAACAATATTGGTCACCGGTCACGGTCCACCGGTGGGTCTTGGGAACACTGCTGCTTTCCTCTATGTATCTCATAATATCCGAGAGCCGAAGCCAAGGGAGATTGATGTGACATGATCTGATAATAACATCCATTTCTACCCAATGCCCGACAGCAGAGTGCCAAAAGCATAGAAACCTTGTAAACCATGCTTGATCAAATTTCGACATGTTTCGATCAGGTCATGACCCTATGAAAGGGCCACATGAAATGCCGAGGACCCAAACTTTGAAAACTGAAAACTCGAACTGCCTTTGTTCAATGATGTTCATGCTCGAACTCTCTGTTCAATGATTTTCAATGACCTGAGGGTTTTCAGAAAACTCCCCTGTCTTGGACTCCTTTGCTGCACCTTCACTGGGCCTCCCAACAGAACCGTAGCTGGCGGTGAGGCGTCCGTGGTATTGCCATTCCTGGGCCGCGTGTCCAACCGGACTTGGGACCTGTTCGATTGACATACGAGGAAGCCCTTCAGCCCCAAGTAGTTTGGAAGGGAACTATCATGATGTTTCTCAAAATTTGGAGCAGCGCGGATCAGCTGCGTTTGCCTCTTTTCGCCCATCGGCTTCATCCATCGAAGCTCGGCTTACTAGCAAAATGAATTCATCGTTGACTACTTGCCCTGGAACCACTTCAAAGGGGATGCTCATCAAACTCCATATGAATTTCCACCAGCTGCCCAACTCACGAGATGTTAATTCTTCCAACTCTTATCCTCTACATCCTCTGCCCTTTTGTTGCTGAGGCTCAGCCCATAAACTGGCCAGGCACAGGATATCCCCTTCACCTACGACAATGTCGCGGGTGGAGCCCGCAGGGATGTAGCACATGTGCCCAGTCTCAATGATCAAGGCCTGGAAGAAGGATATGACAGAGCAATGACCAGGTCACAGTTGAGTCTGTTTTTTTCCTGGGAGGAACTCTCAAAAGAAACATCCAAACACATCCAAACACTATGAAACACTAGACCTTTTGAGGTCAAGTCGTTGCTCACTCCTCTCACTTAGTCCAACTTCCCACTCAAGTCTTCTCATTTAAACTCGACTTCTCTCAGGCAGGATCTCTCTTCTTGCAGACTACTCCTCTCCCTCCTCCATTCATGTGGCCTCTGGGCTGCATCTGCCAGGCAAAAAGGCATCCTGCATGGGCTTGGCGATGTGCTCCTTCATGGCAAAGTGGCATACAATCCGCAGGAAGTGCATGTCCTGCACGCAGGAACTGGACTGTTAGCTAGTAGAAACACGTGCCACGCTAGTAGTAACAGGTGCCTTACTAGTAGTAACAAGAAGCTATTAGAAGCAAGTGCCACGCTAGTAGTAGGCCACAGCTCTTGAGGCAGCTGCTGGATGAGTCACCCTGGTAGCCGCTGGTAGCCCCTCAGGCCCTTGGTACACAAAGTATGTACAGATTGTGGGTCTGTCGGGAACACAGTGAACAGGGGCAGGACTTCATTCGCGATGGCGGAAATGCGCGCCTAGACAGCAAAGAAGCAATTCCGACTATAATACATGCTCGAGCATTGTTCTTTGTAATCGTGATGTTTCGTTTACCATTGACCTCCATTAACCTGTCTCAACATTTGAACGCGTGCGTTACGTTACAGGATGGCTTTCTGGTCTTCGTCAGCCTCAGCATCTGCCAATCCCACAGAGCCCGCGCGAGAAAATCGCGACTCCAAACAGCACCGTCTCCCATCCTCACCATAGGCCCACTCCGGCCAGAAGGGCAAGTGAGCCATCAGAGACATGTACATCTCCTCCCACTTAAAGGACAGCAATCCAGAAGGAGAAGCATGGAATGCATACTGGAATGCATCTACTTGTGCTGATCATTGATTCATGATGGCTCGTGATACACGAACAGCATTTCTAACATAAAACCTCGCCAGAGGTGCTGAAACACTTTATCCCAAAAGCAAAACAGCAGGAGATATCTCACAAGCTCTGACATAGTTCCAAACCCTCTAAACTGAGACACTGCGTCCAGCTCCGGCCGTCAGCTGCATACCGACCAAACTCCTGACTCACTGCACTACATACTCCCAAGCACCTGTACCAAATCAAACCAGCTCTAAAACTTAAGCTTCTGACCTGAAGCCCTCGACATCCCCAAAAAGCCTAGAAGTAGATGAGCGAACCCCAACGAACCCCAACATTGCGATCATCTTCACCTCGTGAAGCTGCTGCAGCAGCGTCTCAGGGATGCCCTTGATGAGGCCCACCTCCTGCTCCTGAATACCTCGGAATGTCTCCAAGTCTTCAGCTAAAAAAAGTGATAGAATGTGATAGGTCTGGAGAACCAGGCCTTCTGTACCCAACCTGTGTGAAAAAGGAACACATCTTTAGGCCATCAATCATAGACGAAAAATACAGACGAATCTTCCACTGACGGATCTTCCCTTGCGTTCTTGGCAAAGGGAAATTGACAACGCATGCGGCGGTGCTCTTTGGAAGACTTCCGCCGAGGCTTTTCTGATGCAGAGACAAGACATGTGAGCTGTGAGCCTGTTTTGGCATTGAAGGAGTGGATTGGGCAAGCTTGCCAACCTCGTAGCGATGGGCTCCAACCTACTGGCAAGCTTGCCAGCAGCCAAAAGAAAAGCTGCCAAGGTACGGACTTGAAACATCCCTTCTTTCCGCAACACCTCGTTCACCTGAGCGCAGGCAAGCGCAAGGGCCAAAACACTTGCAAGTTCCACCAAAATGGTCGCGGGTCACCGCCTTTGGCAAAGAACTGATTGAAGTTTGAAGAGAGGGCCATGCGTTCCCAGTGGATCCACTTGTGGGCCTGTAGCTTCATAAACCCCTGAATACACTATACTTCCCTCGATGGCCACAAAGAACAAGAAACATGGTGGCCAGGTTTGGGAAAAACGTCCAAAGGAATGTGTTGTTTGCACAAATGTGTGTTTGAGACAGGTGGCGGAAGTTGCTTACGAGCTCTTTGTAAAGAGTGTGTTCGGGGACGTCCGTCATGTTCAAGTCTTCATTTGGGTTTCTCATGGTTTCTCCTTGTCTAAGGCTGCAGTCGCCGACGTCCAAACTCCAGATCCGCTCGTGAGGAATTGCAGGACATGCCTCCAATGCCCTCATAACATCAATCCAAAGGAAGATTTAGTAGTTGCTGAACTGGTATTCGGACCAAAAGGGCATTCACATAATTACCTATTTAGTTATTTAGGAGGCCACTATCTGCTAACAACAAGACAATCTCGGAAGACCCACTACGAAACGACGGTTCCATACCTCCCATGACGCCTTGCCAAAGAGGTCCGCCGACAAATTCCGCTCGCAGAAGAAGCGCAGGAGCGCAGCACGCTCATGGAACTGCTTCGCCTGGGATGCCCTCAAGGAACCTAGGAGCAAGGACGCTACTAGGGGCTCCTGGCCGTACTACTAGGAGCAAGAAGCTACTGGGGGCTCCTGGCATCGCTACTAGGAGCAAGGACGCTACTAGGGGCTCCTGGCCGTAACTGCTTCGCCTGGGATGCCCTCAAGGAACCTCAAGTTTGACGCTTAGGACGGTTCCCACAGCGGGTGGGTGAGGCGTGCCACCGGTGGCAAAGTGCGGAGGTACAGCGTTTGAAGTTCACAATCTGGTCTTGAACCGTTGTCGTTGGCCTAAAGCAGCTGTCTTTAAGAACTTCTGGTTTCACTATATTGAAAAGTTGGATTTCTTGAGGTAAGGATGGTAAGGTGAAGTTCTTTGAGCAATTAGCTGGGATCCAAACCCATGTCTGAACACGGACAAACAAACAAATGCTGAAGTACCAGAGGCAGTAGAAGTGCGGGAGGTAGTACAGCTATTTACAGCTGGTCGGTCGAAGTACTTCTTTTGATGCCTAAGTCTAAGATAGTCAGGAGCGATGCACTTGTTCCTAATAGCTTCTTGTTACTACTAGCAAGGCACTTGTTACTACTAGCGATGCACTTGTTACTACTAGAAACAATCCTGAAAGCACACAACTGTTCACTGTTCCACGGATTTGGCCACTAGGCACCACGAAGCATCCTGCGCCTCCGCATCCCTCATTCGTTCCTCTCCCTGGTGAAGCCAGCGACTGACGGTGGCAGTGATGGAGCTGATGAAGGACGAGAAGACTCCCATGGCCAAAAGGATCACCCAAACCGCGAAGAGCCTCGCCGAGTGGCTTAGCGAGGCTTGTCGAGGAACCGGGTGACTCGTGGTCAAACCGGAATTTGGAACGCCCCTACCGAACCACAAGCGGCAAATTTTGCTGAAGTCCAAGTGTTCTGCACGTGTGCCTACTTTCTATTATATAACTCTTTTCTACGTGTTGGGTCTGCATAGCACCCTTCCAACAGTTCATGTTTGGATCATCACGATAAGGCCACCAGGAGAGACATCATAGACAGCCCCAAACATATGGTGCTTTATGATGCCACTGATCATCACAAAGTCATCTGAGCCTAAGGAGTTCTCTGCCTTTGTCACGGCCGGGTGTTGAGGACGATCAAAAAAAGGCAAGAGCAAAGAGACTTGTAAGGAGTTGTCTTTCTTGATCACAAAACTTGGGTATGAGCAAATTGAGAAAAACTCAAGACAACTGAGCGGTGGTCACAACCCTTTGGTCTTGGCCTTGTAATCTTTCTGTCAGCTTCCGCAAACTTTACGCTGCCCAGATTTTTGCTTACGCAGGCAGTTCTTTCTCTTAGGGCTTACGTGGATCTTTCAGCATTGTCAGCATGTTCCCACTGCACTTGAGGCGGTCCTCTTGGGCGCCTGCAGGAGTCAAGGATGAAGCAAAGGACTCAAACGAGGACAACAAAGGTGTTAGTAGGCGTTGATGGAGCTTGCAGCGCTTCTTGCCAACAGTTCTTGTTCTTCAAAAAGCAGTTGTGCTTGACGTTTGCCTACTGAAAAGTTTGCCTACTCGAACCTTACGCATCGGCTTCCACAGGGCCCACACGGAAATTGTGTGACCTGAGGCCATTCAACCTCTACAGAAAAGAATGTTGCAACTTGTGCTGCAAAGAATGCCTGAGAGATTGGTCTCCAACCCTGTTCTAAAAAGGACAGGGTAGTACAAATATATTATATATATATGTATATTAGTATATATAAAGTAGATGTGTGACTCGAGTCACAACCTTGCTGACGCGTTGCTTACGCACTGCTTACGCATCGAGTGTCCGTGCAGAGTTTCGAGGTTTGGGACGCTGCTGAACGAGTGCCACTGGGTTCGGTCAATCGAACTCGAAGGATCCGACGTTGGAAGAAATCTCGCACGGCCTGGCCCTTCCTAAAACATTGTACATGCCATGGCCTTCCCCTCCATATGTGGGCACTACAGCAGGCAATAACACTGCCCATGTTCTGCTAAATAGTATTAGTAGCCAAATATATATTATATATAGCTATAACAAGTAGCAAAAGAAACGGAGAAGCAGGCACCTTTCAAAGGCGTTGTCCGGCGCAATGTTGTTGGTGGCAGGTGTGAACCTCTCGTCTGTTCAATCGAAAGCAGGAGGGTGGAGAATAGAGGGAGGGAGATGGTCTGCAAGAATAAGTGTGGGAAGTTGGAAGATGAAGTATATAATTCAAGTCAACCACTGACTGAATTTAACGTATAAATACGTATTGAGCATGCCCTTACTCGTCAAACCTCCAATACACCTACCTACTGTCCAAAAATGCCACTGCTTCAAAGATGAGACGGGACAGGAGTTTGTGTACACAGATTTCTGCTACTTTAGGCCTTGAGGCAGAAGATCCCAAAGAAACTCTACAACATACAAAAAAACATGAAGGTATACAAGATTCAGCTGCAACAAACAATTATCATGACTATGTTTATCCCTTGCAATTGCTCAGCCACAAGCCTATCCTTGCAAGTTCGGTGTCTACAGTCTACAGATTTTGGCACCAAATCTTGGACCTTGCTGCTTGCAAAGGAACCTACTAGCGATGGCCTCCAACCTACTTACTAGCGATGGCCTCCATCATACTTGTGATTGCCTCAAACCTAATTAAGCGCGATGGCCTCCGCCCTAGTAGCGATGGTCTCCAACCTAATAGCGATGGCTTGTCTGAACACTTCCAGTGCATATTGACACTTGCAGTGTCTGAACTTCTCCATGTGACCATGTCGTGACCAAAGAAGACCATGTGCGTGACATGTGACCTCTGTCACCACCGTCCAAGCTGCTGGGTCAGTGTCCAATGCATGGACGCCGCGTAAGACTCAAAGAAGCCAGCCTCCCAAACTTCGGCCGGCCACCCTTGGTCCTACATGTGGAAATACATCCGCAGTCTACGATTGAATTAGGTCTGGGATGCACAAACTGAGAATAGAAACAGCTAACAACCTCATTGAGGTTTTTTACTGCTTCCTCCGTGTGCATAGGGGCCTGAGGCGGCCATAGGGCTGGTTTCGCCTGACTAACATGTGTACCTGAAGCTATCCTCGTTTCAAGACAGCAACCTATAGAGTTTCCTCAGCCATGTTTTTTCGGTGCAATTTCATGTTTTGAGAGTCTTGTGCGTGTGTCTGTGTGCAAAGTTACAGTAGATACAAATGTCTTCATTGACATGAAGACTTCAAGCGTTCTTTGACCGA
>CAXAMN010009080.1:222772-240169 GCA_963970005.1 Durusdinium trenchii | reverse complement strand
GGCTCCTGGCCTTACTAATAGAAGCAAGGACGCTACTAGGGGCTCCTCGCCTTGCTACTAGGGGCTCCTGGCCTTACTACTAGGAACAAGGACGCCGCTAAGGGCTCCTGGCATCGCTACTACGAGCATTCTTACTACTAGGAGGAAGAAGCTGAATGGCTCGGAGCCAAGATCTTCAATCTGCGCATCCCCTACCGTGGCCTCAGCCAAACAAGGAAGCCGGTGTGAAGATACACAAGTCGACAGCAAAATCCAAACGTGCGTAGGATGCATTTCGCATAATTTCAGCTCCCAATTTTCAGGACCTAACACCGGTCCGGTTAAGCTGGTGCATGGATCAACGAAATCTTGTGCATCCCTATTTGCTAGAGCCCTTCCAGCCCAAAGCAGCCAGCAAATCGACAAATACTGAAAATCGTGCCACGTGTAAGACGAGGGTAACCTTTCGAACGATCTGATGAAACAAGATAAAAATGATAAAACCACTTACAGCACAACAAATTACAAGAAGTAGTTGTCGTCATTGAAGTTGTCTCTACGTTTCACATCAACAGGTTCAAAAGCCACACATCATCTTAAGTCTTAGGTGGCGGTGTGTTTCTGTGTTGCGCGAAGGGACCTAGGGCTGTCATCACGAGCAAAATACTTGCTCCTGGCAACCATGGTCTTACATCACAGAGCAAAAAGAGTGTGGTATATATGTCGGACAAGTGCGCCGCACAAGTATAATAGATCATGCAATTTTTTCTGCAAACGCAATTCATTTGCTGCCCAAAGGCATGATACAACCTCCACAACCTCCCCGTTTGGTTCAGTTCGCTCGCCAGTGCCGCGGTCTCGTTCTTAGGCGAAGCTGAGTGCAAAGTGCGAAAACTGCATCGACACAAACTATCATGACCTGATTGAAGAGCAGGAAAGCGATCTGCACACAAGTTGACCAACATGTTTTTCTGCCAAGTTTCCGAGGCCGCTGAAAATTCATTCCCTGAGCAAGCGGTATCGAATTGGAAGTGTCAGTGGGAACATGTTAACTGTGGCCAAAAGGAAAGAACCGTTCACCCTGTTTCCCCACAGCGGGTTCTGCCCCAAATTTGAGATCTGCAAGCGACAGCAGTGGTGAAATGTAACTTTTCGGACTGAAAAGGGGGGAACAAAAACCAGACACTTGCGTGAAGGTCCTAGTACCTGTAATTGGGTTGTGGTTTATTTGCGTTGAAATGCGATGGGTCGACGTTAGCCACTGGAGTTTCCACATGTTTTTCCTCCAAAAAAAACGTTTTTGCCAACATAGTTTGACCAATGGTTTTCCAATTTGTTTTTCACTCGTCTTTTTGACTTTGCTTTGGCCTTCATTCGCACGAAGCTGGAGTGCACTCACAGCGCATTCGCTGACACCCTGGCACTCGTCATCCGCAGTCAAGGCGTTTTCAGCCTCCCGAGTCCGAATTGGAAATGACAATTGGGACCCCAAGCAGGTTTCAGTTGGAAATTTTTGTGTGTCAGCAATGTTTCTGGAAACGTCTGCGGTAAATTTTCTGTAGCGGGAGCACGCAGGGGAGTTGATTGGGCTCCTGTGGGGAGGACAAAGGTCCACCTCAAGCAGACCAAAGCAGCCGGACCTGTTTTTCAAGACCGCGATGGTCTACAGTGCGGCGGATGCTCGGACAAGGGGAATCCGACTGTTTAAAGCAAATGTGAAAGTGCGCCCGATTTCGCCGTCCGATGCGCTTTTCTATGCGTTCGTCAGCGCGGTCAGCTCAAGGGCCCGGCGAACCCAAATGGCAGCAGCATGTACTGTGGCCAGAACTCGGCTATACAACGTCCGTCCAACAGGGAAACTTCACATTCAACCTTTTCGAGTCTGTCCAGAAAGCTATGTACAGTCTGGCGTCTAAACAGGGATTTCTGCAAGTATATAGTTCCATAGTGCGTTCTGCATCAAAGGCAGTGAAACATCTCTTCTGCGGCAAATCGATTCTCTTCTTCGGTTCGACGTTCGGCTCATCGTCTGTCTTGGTAAATGCGTGAACGAAAGACCGACAACAACAGGTCAGGTTTCATGCTTAAGTGCGTCACTCAATATAGTGAGCGCTGATCGAATCCAGGCGATCGCCTCCGTTCAGGAAGATATTCCAGGTTCTCTCTGTGGTCCCTGCCACAAGTTCTCATGAATTGCGGCCAATTCAAACCCGAGGCGTTTATCTGACACTTTGGCAAGCGTCTCTGCGGCGACACATAGGGAACGGCAATCCGAAAATTCAAACAAAAGCGGGACACAGGATGTCACGACGGATTCCCAGTCCTTGTGCGGCTATGCAACTGTCCTGTGTCTCGGCGATAAGGGCCCGGATTATATCTCCGCTCTTGATTCCAGATTGCAACGAATATGCTTCGGCTGGCGCACTCGTTTGGTCGTGGACGAAAAACCTAGCTTCGGCACCTGGTAGATGTACACGCTCTCACCATCTGCTCAACATTCGCCACAAAAGATGCGATCTGCAAATGCCTTTCCACAATACGTAAAATTGCTATCCTCTAGAGATCCCATCTCATACCCTCCAAGCAGAGTATCCATGACCTCTTTTGCTTCTGGCAAGTAGCTGTAAAGCAAATATCAACATGTGTGTTTAGCCTTGCGACGCAACGGCCTTCATTGTCAAGCTTGTAAAAGAATGCGGGATAAATGATGCTGGCATTGAGGCCTGCGTCTGACGACAAGCGAAGCCAAAATGACCTGCCACTGTCTGTGAGTCCGTACACTGGAACTCGTACCAGCAGTGCGGCATTGGGGTCAACCGTGACGGTCAACCCTCCTCTTGGTTGTCTCACAATTAGTAACACTCGGTCCAATGGCCCAGATTGAAAGTAGGATAAAGTAGGCATTGCTCACACCGGCGGAATGCAGTTTAGTTCCTGCAAGTGAAGCCCATGATCATGTGCACGATCACTGTCTCCTGTCGGAGATCCGAACGAATACCTTCGGTCTGCTCGAAGTTTCCACACGACACCGCTCGGCTCTTCCACTTCGGAGCTGATAGTCTGGCGCGTGCTTCTTAAATTCGTTCTGGTCCACATGGACTCACTTGCTGGGGATCATGACATGTCCTCCTTCAATCACAACAACGGCTCCGAAATGTAGGATTTTCTCCCATTCTTTTTCCATCGCCTTGCGCAGCCCTTCCTGGGTCTCTGGCGCTGATGTCTCGAAGTCAATGCTGCGAAGCGCTCGCTTTTGATTGTCTTTGTCTGTCTGCCAGAGCTAAAAACTAAAAACCCTGCTGCCAAGCTGGCCGTCGTAGAAGGATCGTCCTGCGCTAGCTGCGAAGCTCTTTCCAAATGCTGTCGGATTGAAAGCGGCAAATCATACCCAAATTGCTTGCAACATTCGGCCACGATGCTGGAGTCTCACTAGAAGATCTCCTGGATAGATCTTGGCGACGGTCCGGCGGCGGAAGGTGCGGGTCTGCGGCGTGCAGAGCTCGGGGATGTGGCACTGGCAGTCTCATGTCCGGCCTTCCAAAGATCTGGGGACTGACGCGCCAAATATCTCTTCTTCTTGAACAGGCGGGAGACGTTCCGTTGAATAGGATGGTCCTTCAGCTGCAGGTTGTGGTGCTGCTTGTTCAACTTCTTCTTGGCCTCTCATACGCGCGTCTAGGAATGACGGTTGACCTGCGCCTTCAACAATCTCACCTGACACAATTGGATCACCTTGCAAAATGCCCAGCGCTAAGGCCTCTCAAGCGGTTGCAGGTCTGACGTTTTGGGCGGCTACCAAAACAGGAACGTTACCACAAAGCAACCATAGATTCTTTTGCCCTTCTGAGCCTTCTTGAGTATGTCAGTATGTCTGCTTGATGGTCGAAGCGTTTCTGAGTAGTGCCTTTTGCGCTCTCCCGGAACAATCCAGGTGGACAAATGCCTTTTGTGCTCCCACGTGTCCTTGGTGCTGTAATCAAAAATGCTCGTTGGGTCATACCTCGCTCCAATGGCTCCTAGCTGCGCCCATTGCTCTTCTGACATAATGCTTGGGGCTTCTCGAGGTCCTTGCCTAAAACCCATTGGCTTGGTGAAAATCATCCAACGCGATTTTGATCATTCTTCACCATGCAGGCTTGAGACAAGGCGGCCTCTACCTGTTCTCTGCCTAGAATCTGGGTTTCATGGCAAATCTTGCGGCGCATGCCCTTGAGCAATCCTCCACGCCTCTCAACGCGGCCTATCCCTTCACGGGATTCCAGCGGGGTGTTGCGCTCATCCATGTACTTTGGCAAAACTCCTTGGTTGCGAAACCCTCGATCACAAACGATCTGCAAACCATCTATCTTGCAAAGCTTTGAAACAAGCGCTTGATGAACATTGGCCAGGATGTTGTTTCACTACACGCGCCAACTGGAACGTGGTCCCAACGCAAACCATATTCAACGTCAATCACTTCTGGCAGTTCAATACCCACGGTGTGGTTGAACCTGTAGTCCCAAGGCAGCGACCTAGCTGCACGGAGAAGGTTGATCAATACCTTGCCAAAAACATGCCCAAAACTGATGGCGCAATCGTCTCGCACCAACGCAAACTCTCTGAAGGAAGCTTGCGCCATTGGCGGCGTCCCTCGGACTCCTCAAGGGGTAGTCCTGGGATGTCCACTTCATCTAGCAAAGTCTCCTCCTCAATCAGCTCAGGAACTGGGTTGTCTGCGCCAATGTCCTGGGATCCTTCAATCACATCCACTGTTCCCAACGTGTGGTGTTGGAAGGAAAAGGGTCCGGTCAGCTGACTCTAGTTCATGAAGCAATCCCTCCATGACATTCTTGCGTTGCTTCCTATACTCATGGAGGTTCTCTCTTCAGAGGCAATTGCAACAAACGCTGAAACAACTGTTGTTTGGGGTAAAGAGGGTGCCAGGTACAGGAGGAGATGCGTTCCCGTCATCCGCCTTCGAACTCACAATCTGTGCGTGAGCGAAGGGTCCCTGTCTCAAGGGAGTCTGCAGCCCATGCTCCAACAGCACATGGGCGACTTACCAGCAGTGGTCGAACAGTTTTCCGGGGCGCTTCCTCTCCGGCGGGACAGCTCGCTTCTACATCCGGGCAAGTCAAGGTCAAAGACACCGAGGGCAAGTGAATGAGAATCCATCTTCACAAGCTTCTGAAAGTGTGGCAGGGCGTTTGTCATGGGCACATATGGACAAACCTGCTGGCCTCTACTTGCGTGGCATGTCAGTATAGCCACTGTGGACAATGTGGCACGATTGTACCGGAGCTTGGCTTCTGGCGATTTTCGTTGATGGTGGTTCGAACTCGGCATCATTCGGCAATGTGCAAACTGGGGGTTCCACATGCTCTGAATCAATGGTACCCACGGAGGCAAATGGTTTTCAAAATCAATGAGGGCCAACCTACCGCATGGGGTCCTGAGAAATGATGGTGACGAATCTGCTGCGGTCGTTTCGGATTCGGATAACGAATAACGAACCCTTGATGGCATTGGTGGAGTTGCAACAGGGAAAGCTTCGTTATCTCAAAAGAGTGACACCCTCAACTGTTTGGCACGGAAGGTGATCGCCTCCTCATTTTGATCACGGATGTTAAAAACTTCCGGAGTGCAACTCTGCTTGTCAGAGTGCAACTCTGCTTGCGAATCAAGCAAACCAATCCCTATAATAGGCTTCTTTAATCCACTTCAGCAAGGTTTCTTCTACCAAAGAAGAAGAACCTTCGAAAACTTGGAAACCGGATGGCCCCGTGTTGTCTTCAGTGTTCACGGTCAAGACTTCATAGTTCTCCAAGATGGGATTCCCCCCAGGCCATGTAAATCCTCAGGAAGGCTTGTGTTTGGTTTGAAGGATGTGCGATTGGCAAGTGAACAGTCAAGCGTCCCATACACCGGCTGCCATGCGGGCGTCAAAAGCTGCAGACATACTGGCGAAACCCATTCAGATTCCTAATCTTAAAGCACTGGTGGAGGGTACACGCAACAAACTTGCAAATCGTCACTGAATCTCAGAGAGTAAATGTGAATGAACATACCGCAGGTGGCTTGTTTTCCCCAACTCACGAAGTTGCTCTTCAGGATGTCGAACACGTGCCGGTGACGTGTTTAGATCCGTTCAGCACCAGCATGGATTCTTTTCGATTCACACCAAAAACCTGAAGGAACATCAATAAGGTTATAACTGGATACCCTTCTTTCCAGCCAGGATTGACGCACGTTCTGTGCTGTTCCTCCACGCCGCGTGTGTCCCTTTCACATCACCTGGATGATCCACCAAGTACTTGCGGACCTTGGATTACTAGCTTTCCCCAACATAAATTGAAACGTGAATGGCCCGCAACAAACATGCAAACAGATATTATTGTTGATAGGCATTCATGACTGAGGAAAAATCCAAGCGTGCGTTGCGCCCAACTGTTGCTCTTGTCTGCTTCACCTCATCCTGCTTTGGTTGCTGCATTTCCTCATCATTCATGGGAGCATTGCCTTCCACAGCTTTCTGTTGAGACGAAGAAGAGCTTGCACCTCTGGGAACCTGGGATCGAACAAATCCTCTGCAAACGACATAGCAAAAGTTGACGGAAAACACATATTTTCATCAGAGAACGAAGGAACCCCCTTGCTCGCAAATTTTGTCGCCATTCACGAGATTTGGCTCGCTTGCGCTCCATTTGCTCATCCTTCACCTGCTTGACAGTTGGGACTCATGTCTGATGTGACACGCCTGTACTTCTCCACTGGTGCATCGTTGTCCTGATTCGATTGCCTTTGTCCAATTGGAAAAAGGGAAAACGCACTGTGCCTTTCCAAGTTTCTTAAAACAAGACAACTTGTCAGCAGTTGACGCTGAAGCATTCATAGCAAATCGCAAACGCGTTGAAATTCAAAGTCTGCAAGCTGGGTTGCTCCTTTGGCTGTGCCTGGGTGGTTCCTGGGTCTCCTCCTGCCCGGCTTTTGGCTGCAAATCTCCATTTTCACCACTCTTAGGCTCACCCTCCTCACACGGTCTCTCCAAAAGATCCAAGAGACCTGGGCTGGCTTCCTTGGAACTGTCCCGCTGTTGCTCGACCTCCAGGTTGTTTGCCGTAAAATGCTGTCAATGATTCTAGTTCAATTTCATCAACGGTCTGAAAATCTCACAAAACACTACAGAACAAACATGTTTCAAGCAGTGTCCAAAAATTGACTCACCAAGACCTGGGCAGAGGTAGAGTGAGACCCATCACGGTCGTTTTCCTAAGGTGTTCAATCACGCCTGCGTGCAACAACAAACAAAAACTAGTAAAACCAATCAGAACATACATTTTCATCAACGTTTCCAAGATGCTGAGTGAATACGAACCAACGTAACCATACCAAAATCCACAAACTCCATCCCACCGCCTGTTTCTCTTCTCTTTGGCCTCTTTGAACTTAATGGGGTCAAACACGAACTTGGACTGGACGCTGTGCTCTTTGCTGGGTGATGGGCGCTGCTGATCTCCAAGAGATTCTTTGGAGCTGGGTCTTTGTTGCCATTCAGGTATGACTCTGACAATGGAACGCCATCACCCCACAACTGGCCGTCCTGACAAGTTGGAAAATCCGCATCTCCATCGAACATGGGGTAGTCGAGCTTGGCCGGTGGTTCTTCAGTATACGTGGTTCTCGGAATGGACCCCTCGCCATCGGACCCCGTGCGGACGAAGAGGACGAGCAACAACCCTCGCCTTGCTTCTTGCTGGAAAAGCTAAACACTGAACAAAGACACCCTTTCCCAATTCAGAATGTTTTGGCAAAAATACTGGCCTCACAGGTTGCTGGCTGCACTGGTAGTGCTTGGGGCATGAACTTCTGCAACGGTGCGCTGGGCTTGAAAAGTAATCATGCCTTCCTCAACCGGATTGGTGACCGCCTCAAGCCTATGAGGGGCCGTGGCAGCTGCAAGGTTCTGTACTGCTGGGTTGTGACTCCAATGGCCTTTGTGCACCAAGGAGCTGCATCAGAACCTACAATGACCATAGGCACCGTTGCCAAGCTAGGGCTTCTCACACAGATGTTCACAAGCCACAGGCAACAGCAACAAGTGAGCGATATGGTGCACTCAGCATTTTCAATCCTCAGTGGCTTCATCTGGTGTCTTAGCCACACTTTGTCCTAGTGCTTCTCTTGTCTCTCGAGCTTTCGCTTGGCTTCACTCACCAAGCTTTTGGCATTCAAAAGTTCCATTCTCTTGTTGCGATTGAGAATCTTTGTGTAGACCTTCAACTTAGAGCCGTTAGCAGAGATGGCTGCCCGACGCTGCCCTCAAAGTTGCTAAAGTAGAATCCTTAGAACTCGTCTACTCCATTCACCAAGATTTTGCCGATGCCCACTGGGCTCAATTGTAATTCACACTTGACTCGAGGTCTTCTTATCTTCGACCTCCTTCTCAGGTGGAGTAGGGGTAATCTCCTCGATTGCCTTCTCCACATCTTTCTTTCTCTCCTCTCTGTTCTCAAGCTTCTTGTATCCTGGCGCAAAGAACTCCATATCTTCTGGTGGTGCTGGCTCGTAGCTGAAGATTGCGATTGAAATAATGACTGCATCATCATCACAGATGTGCTCATCAAGTTCTCCTTCTTCATCATAATCTCAGAATATTCAGGCATAAGCCATCTACCTCCCCTTTTCACCAAGGTGGTTCTCATCAGCTCTGGTGAATCTTCCACTTCTGGAATGAATGTGGGATCAACCAATGTTGAAGCCAAAAAGCTTTCCAACTAGTAGGCCATGCTCATTGATTTTCCAACCTGCTGCCTTTTCCAGAGCTAGCAGCATTCATCCTCATGTCAAAGAGCGATTTTGCAAGTTGAGTGGCACCTTCAAGTCACCATCCTCCAACCTCTGCCCCTGACCATTGATTCCCCAACCATGTTCCACCAGTCTTCCATAGCAAATTGTGGGCTGATTCACTTTTTTGAACTGAAGACCACGTTCTCTTTGAGAAGAACTTCACGTCCATCCATGTCACGCAAGGAGATTTCTACACTTTTCGCACCCCCGGCGGTGGGGATACAATTCCCCTGGGCATCTTGTAGTTTGGTAGCTGAATTGAAGTCTAGCTCTCCTTCCCCATGATCTGCCTTATTCAAAGGGAATAAATTTACATCAGCTCTACAATGATGGCCACATCATCTCTCTCTTCTCCGAGTCTTCTAACCTTGGACTCCTCATTCTCAATCTCCATGGAGTTTTCCTCAATGTGGTTTTCTCCTTCTTCATATGGCTAACCACCATCGAATCATCTCCAATGTAGAAATGAATCGCTCCAATTCCATGATCTTCTGCATCATCATGACCTTCTCGTAGGTCAAAAAATGATTGTCTCACTGTTCTCAATTCTTCTGACCACTGGTGTGGTATGCGCCGAGCTACTTTGCTGACTTTAAATTGGCTTGTTGGTGGCCAACTGTATGCTCCGCCTGAAGATGCATGGTCTGTATCACTTGCAACCTGTGGAATATTGTTTCCCCAACAGTCTCGAGCAAGATGTCCTGGCGTCCCACAAGTGTAACAATAAGCTGCCACACCTTTTCCTTTGTGGTCTTTGCCCTTACCCACCCTTACCTTTCCTTCTTTTCCTTCCCGTTTTTCCTTGGCCTTTAGCATCCTTATCTGGGCCCTTTTGAATCATTCTTACCTTTCTTGCCCTTTCCTTCGGCATCTTGAACTCGATCAACGTCCATGCGCATGGGTCCTTGATAGTCTGTACAGATACTTGCAACCATTGAAGTAGCCCACTTCTGCTGAGAACGGTCCCATTGCAACACTTGTTCCCAAAGTTGAGTATTGAATGAACATTGTCGCCCATGGTCATATTTTGTCGTATTCAAATAGGATTTGAGCTGTCCACCTACACATCTCAAAAGAATAGCAGATTTCAACGCTTATTGAATTGTTGCTCCTGATTTGACCGGCTCTAAATACCTCTTCAAGCTTAAGAAGTTGAGGTTGTAGAGCACTGTTCATAGAAAATGCTGGCCATGTAGTGGCTAATCCTCTTGCCATCGAAGTAGGTTTCAAGCTTTGTGCAAACTCCTCCAGGCATCAAGTCCATTGGAGTCCTCCACAGCTTTCACCAATTGTAGCGCCCCGCCCCTCATCAACGATGCTAAAAATCCATAGCGCTTGATGCACCTGGCTTTCTCCTCTTCACCATGTCAAAGTTCTCGCTTGGCTTGTCATGAATCCCTTCCAAGTCCTTCATGTAAGCCTCATCCACTGGGCTCAAGTACTTCTCAAATACCCATGACCACTCTCTGAACGGCCTTAATCTCTTCTTCTTGTGACTTATAGTGAGACAGATTTGGGCTTTGTGACCAGTAACCAGCTTTGACCAATCTGCTGTAGTTGCTTTCCTGTCTTCAACTGCTTTGTTCACTGCCTCAGCTGCTGATGTTGTTGCTTGCGTACTCTGTGCTAAAACTTGGGGATTTCTCTTGTCTCTTCGATCCTTGTCGCACAATAATGTCCTTCTGACACAACGTGCAGGGTACAGAGCGCAGCTCACAACAACTTCTCACCAGTCCAGCTATTTGGGCTCCAAAGGCCCAAACCTATGGCTCGAAACACTCCCGGGTTCCCAATGACCTAGGGGCACTCCTAGGGGCTTCTCTCTGAAGCTCAAAAATTACTTCAAAGGGGCTTATCCCTGCTCCGCTGCCATGCGAACTTTTCTCTGCATGCAAAAGGGCTGCGGTCAGGTGAACACTGTAATGACATGCTATACATACTACCTCTGGTCTATCTTGAAAACTATTCACATAAATATATATATATACCAGTAATGTTTCAACAATTTTCAACAACCTCTTGGATAATATCAATACACATATATATATATATACAAGCATATATCTGAATCTATATATATTTAGCGAGAGATACAAACCATGTATCAAAAACACATCACCTTTTCACAACTGTGTGGTCCACATCTGGGTGTTGAGTTGGTTTTGGTGATAGGAGTCGCGCAGTCTTCTGCCTGCGTCGGCATAGTTCATGCAGAAGGCCAAATCATGAAGAGTTTCTTGAGGTGTGTGAAGAGCGTGACAGGGTGTCCGTGACGCGGGACTTGCCCAGAACCCCACATGACTCAAAGCGTTGATCTCGGGGAGACCCGATAGAAGAACGAAGGGACGCACGCTCGAGGGGCACGCACAGCCGCGCACCTTTTAGGCCCAAAAGCCCGCCGAGAGCAAGTTGTGACGTCAAAAAGTGCACAGCGAAGGAGAAAGAGCACCGCGTGCTCTTCACACTCTTTAGTTTCAGTTGCCCTCTTGAGATCTTTACAAGGGAACACGTTTTCCAAAAACAAACATTAAGAATCCTCCTGAACGTTCATATATTCGCATTTATACGGTCAGAGTCTTATAAAACTGAGAGTTGCACAAGCGAGAATGGCATTTTTTTGGACAAGGCAGGATGCTTAAGACTCTCATGGCTGTGGGCTTAGGTTCCATACCATAAAAAATAGATCCGGTGCTTCTACAGATGTGAAGGCACGTTGGAAAAACGATAAGAATTTCAAGTTGCTAGAAAGAGACACATTCTTAGGAAGGAAGGAAAGGAATGCCTTTCAAAAGACCGATCTCAATCTTGTCTTGTTTCACTTAAGCCCGGGTAGGCTCTACCTGAGTAAAGGCTTAAAGTTACATGCGCGAAAGACTGTGCACATGTCAAACGATCAACCTTTAGCATGCACTCTCACAGTGCCCCGCTCTCTTTCCTTGTGCCTGCTCTTTGCCCTCCCCCAGAAAGTTTTGCTTGGCACCATGCTGAGTGACAAAAAGAGTTCCACGGGAAGGGTTTTAATCCCACAGTTCTCCATCTCATGCCTGAATACTCCATGTGCGCGACTAGAATGTTGTGTATCGCGAAGAGAGTTGGTGCTTTGGGAGACCGATCCTTGCTAAGGTGGCCGGTGGCATCACTTTTTTCACGTACTTGCACCTGGTATACCCGAGCCTTCGAACTCCATCATTTTTCTCCACATCGGCTCAAAGCTTTTAACTTTGGAGCAACATGCGCCTGGACCAACATCACCGCACATCCAATTGCGAGCCTCACGCAAAGCCAGGCTTCGAAGCGGACACTGCAAAAACCTGCAAGAGTCATTCCTGAGTATCTCAAGTTTCTGTTCTGCTGGTATGCGGGCAGGTCTCACTTTCAACATGCTGAGATGGCGAGCACCCAGCGAACACGACACAACTCCTTTGAACTGAAAACGGCTAAGTTCAGAAATCGCACAAGCATTTCGAGCACCGGAATTTGGTCGCAACAGGCTTTTGTCAGCTGCTCGCTCAAATGCAGCGTTTTGGAAACACCGGGCTGATTGCTACAGCACATTGCTGGTGAAACACAACGCACACCCGGAAGCTACCACCACATGTCAGAACTGCCCTTGCGGCCTAAGCTGCGTGCTAGTCTGGTATCAAAAAATCATGTCAACGCCTTGAACAAGGACGCGGCGAGGCTTTCCTTTACTTTCATAATCCTGATCTTGACAGGCACAGGATGACTTCCATCATGCCACATCGCCAGCGCGGATTGAGACATCTTGAGGGCCATGCGGGGAAATTATGCGCAGAGCCTGGGTAACCAGGACAAATCTCAAGCCGGTTGTTGCAGCAACTTAGTCGAGATGCCCCAGTAGTCCATGTATGCCCAGGGCTCCTCAGCAACTGCCACACTCCAACATGATTGTCTCGCATTCGATTGCATTGTGTGTTGCAGAATGGGTCTGTTTGACGCCAGCGGATTTGTCGTGATGCTGGATTGTGAATGTGAAGTCTTTGGATGTCTTTGGTATGAAAAACACCTCTTACTATGCGGACATCACTACATGAATCCTTAGAGTGCATGGTTTCCGTATGTTATTTGTTTTGACACTGTTCGTCCTTTCCTTCTTGACACGGTGACGATGTATGCCACAACTTGGCAAGTCCGAACATTGAGGGGCGTGAATCAGTTGTGCAGCACACTATCAAGTTGGGCGAACGTAAAAACCCACACTGCAACGAAATGAAAGACGGCCGAACAGGTTGCAAAAAAAAAACAGGTGTGTCGGTGTAGAACTGGTAACAAACTGGAAGCAACTGCGAAGAGGGCGGCCAAGCGCGTGACTCGCTCCATGGTACAGTCATGTGCAACCACATGTGTGCATACATCTGGCGACATCTTCACCCACCTCACAAGCGCTGTCCCCCTCCAAAAACAAACATGAGAAGCTGCAAAACGAAAGCCAGTGTTTTTACTTTCGAGTGTGCTTTCTCAGGCCACCCCCCGAACCCCCCTTCTTACTCAGCTGGCGCAGGTATAGATACCCAGGGTAACTACAATTCAGTTACCAGGTATAGTACTTCAAGTTCCCTTTCCGTTAACCGCTCGATAACCTTTACACACGCACAGCAATCCACAGCTTTGAAGCCTCATTCTTGCATTGAACTTATATAGGTGTGTAAGAGGTATAGCAACATAGCATCTATACGGACCCAGGGTAGCTACAATTCTGTTCCCAGGTATCGCGCGCATGAGACTTCAAAGCTGCGGATTGCTGTGCGTGTGTGAAGGTTATCGAGCGGTTGATGGAATGGGAACTTGAAGTACTATACCGTACCTGGTAACTGCACTATAGCTACCCTGGGTATCTATACCTGGCAAGGTGCCAACTGCACCTTACCATTCAGATGATGCAAGTGATGCAAATTGCATTTCTTGCATCACCACCCCTCAAAAATCACCTCCAACACAACCTCAAAAATCCTTTCCATCCGTCCACCCTCCTTTCCCAGCATGTGCCGAGTTTACGTGTACCTTTTGCGGGCCCACCCCCCCAGACCCCCTAACTACTCACTTCGTTCGCCAAGCACAACTCAGCTGGCGCCTTCTACGAAGGCTGGCTTTCGTATTTCACAGGTGCAAATGACAGCTCACGATGCTCACACCATGTGCGTTCATCAAACTTCGGATGTTTATCATGCTGGACACAACGGGTCCTTGCCGCAGCATGCAAGGAACTTGAAGAACAGGCCAAAACAAACATAACTAATCAGGCCTCGCCGACTTGTAACTATCTGTGAATTCGGGGATTGCCACACTGATGCGGAGGTGTTGCGCAAAGTGGACGTGAGGGTAAGGGTGAAAGTTGCACAAGTTGAATTTGAAGTGAAGTGTTGGCTTCCCGCAAATCAAGCACACGAGGTCTCGGTTGTTTCCCGTTCAGGGTATATAAGCCGTTTCCAGTCCAAGCGTAGCCTATGGCTATCTATGGCTAATGGCCGCCTGTTTCACCGAAACTATGATCTTTGTGAGGGGAAAAGGAAAAGGCTCGCAATTAATGCGCCATCGCATGGCATGCAATCCACGCTACCTACCACAAGCTTCAACAACTCAGTTCACAAAGAACATACCACTTGTTACCCCTACCAATTTTTGAATCTCTCTCGTGCATGTCTCTTGGGGAAAGCAACTCCTCTCTTTAGACCAAAGACCACTGGACACAACAGATTGCCAAAACTGTCTGTTAGTCGTCACATCTGACTTGGACGCTTTTTCGGCACGTCGCTCCTGCCACCAGACCTGCCAGCCTTTGCCCTTGTAGCTTGGCAACTCTCCTGTAAATCTCCACTAAACATGCAAGTATACGATAGTAGAAGCCCACAAGACATGATTAGACGAAGAAGCCACAAAACAAACAATTCAACAAAAGGGCTACAGTAGGTGCATCTATTTGCACACATGAAAAGCACAAGCGCAAACACACACACTCGAGACTCGAGATATCAATACGTACTGAACGCCGCATCCAGGGGACACGCCAACAGAAAAGAAAAGAACGGTAGGTGTTCCCAGCCCTCGGAGAAGGTGAGGGCACCCGGACACGGGATCCCCCAGCTAAGAGACAAGCATCCAGGAGCACCTTAAGGATGCCAAAAAACAAAGGTAGGATGTTCCCTGTGATACAAGCGCGCAGTGATAGGGACACACCAAAGAAGGAAGAACGAGCACCAAAAGAATGAGATGAGGGGAGATGAGAGGCCGAGAGGCGTGGAAAGGAGGCAGAGCGCGAAACAAATGGGCCCGCCAGCCTTGTCACCACCACACCTAGGCCTCCCAGCATGCTCGAGTCAACGCCGTGCATCGCGACTATATATTTACACACATATATATATACACAGGCTATGTCGCTCGCGGTTCGATCATCCAAACCCATCCTGATCCCAAAGAGATCCAAAGAGTGCGAATGGGAAGGCAAAGATTAGCAGCCAGTCCTACCGATTGGGGATCTTCTTCGCAAAACCTGTTCTGACAATGATGGAAAATTCAAATACGTGGCGAACATGACAGAAATCCATTCACACATGCTCGAAGCGGTTGGATAGGCTTGCGCTCTGCTCTGGAGCACCACACGAATCACCCTAGCTCCTTTTTGATCTTTTTTGAGCATTGGAGGCGGGTTTGGAAAAAGGACTTGCTTTGTGCCGGTTATGAGACCAACGTTTTGAGAGGTACAGTAGGGGCAGGCTGTGCTTTTGCGCTGAAGAAGAAAGGTGAAGGATTCCAAACCAAGACCACCAACGAGTGCTCCACCTTCGCCTTCCACGGTCAGGCTTGGGTTGAGCTAGGCTATGAGAGTTGCAAAGGGTCCAGCTCCGAGGACACCAATGCCAAAGTGGGACTGGTGCGAGCTAGGGGCTACAGCGGCCTGGCCTTGTCCGATCAAGGATACGAGGACGAGCACATGGAACTGAGAAGAGAAGGTGATGGGTGGAGCAAACTGCACAGACTGCGCTGAGCCGTGGACCGACCTCGGCTGTCTATCACTCCAACGATGCGGGACCTCACAGGTTGTATAAAAATGTGATGCGACATGCGATGAGCGAGTTTGAAGGAGCCGGTCGTCGTGTGAAAATCAAGCTGACGCAGCTGTTGGTGGAATCTCAATCCCGAAAGCCTTGGGAGTCGGAGCTGCTTGAGATCCACAGTGGGAGGCACAGTCTGAGGGCACAGGAGTTGGACATGGCCACGCCGATGCAACGTTGCTTGGGGCGGTGAAGGCTTCAACGCAAGCAGCTTCGATCAGTTCCAGCGAATCGGGAGTGGATGTCTCCGACTTTGACCTCGGGCTTGGCGGATGCACTGGCAGATCGGCGCTAGCCGCTGCTCAAACAGAGCAAGCCAAAGCCAAAAGCCTGGCCATAGGGCGAAGTTGCCTTGGAAGATCGACAAGGAGGGGAGGACATGGGTGAGGATCCAAGGGGAAAGGGGAAAGGAGGGAGGGAGAACCTTCCACAGGGCAAGGAGGTCGTGGTCCATCTCCGCCACGGAAAACTCCATAAAACTGAGGTTTCTGCCACCGCCGAAAGGTCGCCGTCCATCTACTCTTTAGACCGGTTCAAACGGACTGTCGAATAATCGCTCTTGCGAATCACGTACCCTCTGATTTCACAATTTACACACGCCCCCAATAGGGAGCCGATTCAAAAGCTGATGCGGAGAATGGGCAAAGTCCGATGAAAAAGAAAGGCGGAGAGCGCTCCCAGCTGTGACACAAGCATCCAGGGGCGTACAGCACTATAAGGATCGAGATGGTCGGTTCGACAACTTCGGCAAAGAAGAGAGCACAAGGGAGAGTCAAGGCACAGAAATGCACGGCAAAAGGTGATGACGCATGTCGGGACAATTTTTGACGATATTAAAGGAATTCACTTCGCGTTCGAGGCACCCTGTTCTTGAGCCATAGAATGCGACGTACACAAGGGCATTACTACTAGTAGCAAATAGCTACTACAGTAGTAAGAAGATACTACTTTACAATGCCAAAGCTAATAATTTTCTACTACCTGAACGAAAAGAAACGGCTCAGCCCTTCAAGAGGCATGCGTGGGTGCCCTCTTGGGTATTTCTAGCACACGAAGCGGCAGCGGCATTCAAAATTTTCAGTTGTATATACCTAAAGCACCTGTTCAATGTCCGAAAGAATGAAGAGAAAAAGACGTCAAGTTCATTGTTTCTTTCGTTGTGTCTTCAGTTCTTTCAAGTTCTTTAGGCTTCCATTATTTCTGCATTCCTTTCACTCGAGAAAGTGAACGTTTCCACACTTCCTGCCTTTCCCTTTGCCCTTCTTTCCGTCAATCCTGAGAGCGGGAAGCCTTGACCGTTAGCTGCATGTAAGCGCAGAAAGGAGAGAGGCGGACGAACAGGTTGGGAAGAACATAAAGTTGACCTTTTGACATCTGCTCACTGCTTCGAAAGCCTGTCGGCCGAATTCAACCCGCGCACTTAGGAACTCCAAGGGCCAACTTCTTGTTTCTAATAGCGATGCACCTGTTACTAGTAGTAAGGCACTTGTTACTAGTAGCGATGCACTTGTTTCTAGTAGCT
>CAXAMN010009080.1:211243-222762 GCA_963970005.1 Durusdinium trenchii | reverse complement strand
GGCACTTGTTACTAGTAGCGATGCACTTGTTTCTAGTAGCTTCTTGTCACTACTAGTAAGGCACTTGTTACTAGTAGCGATGCACTTGTTTCTAGTAGCTTCTTGTCACTACTAGTCAGGCACTTGTTACTAGTAGCGATGCACTTGTTTCTAGTAGCTTCTTGTCACTACTAGTAAGGCACTTGTTACTAGTAGCGATGCACTTGTTTCTAGTAGCTTCTTGTCACTACTAGTAAGGCACTTGTTCCATGTCAGACAAGGGACGCTGTATCCGAAGGGGTCGACAGCCCCGCCCCATACCGACGAATAACAAAACCTTTCGTGCTAAAGCGAACTCAGGTCGCTCAGGTGATCTTTCGTGATTTGCCCCAATGTGATGAGTGGCAAAAGGTCAAGGTGGTGATTTTACGCAAACGTTTTTCGTTCGAGCCACTAGTAGCGGTCCTTGCTCCTAGTAGCGATGCCAGGAGCCCCTAGTAGCTTCTTGTTCCTAGAAGCGATGCCAGGAACCGGGCAAGGACGCTACTAGGGGCTCCTGGCATCGCTACGAACGGAGCGATCGGACGCATGCGCGCAAGGTGCCATTCTTTTGTTTTTCGGTCCGGTTCCCAAGACCTCTGTGCAGCGAAGGTGCCACGCGTAACCGCCATATCCGCCATATTCTCTGTCTTTGCCTTTGCCTCTGGCTTTGCCTTTCTCTCCTTTGAGTCTGCCTTTCTCTCCTTTCTCTCCTTTGGCTCTAGCTCCGACTCCTCCTTTGCCTTTCTCTCGAACCTCCCCATCCCCCGGATTTGCCTTCGCCTCAAGACGGAGCTCCGAGCTGATTCGATCGCCATAAACAAAGTGTGATCGCCATAAACAAAGAAAAGGTAAGCTACTAGTAACAAGTGCCACGCTAGTAGTAACAAGTGCCTTACTAGTAGTAACAAGAAGCTATTCAAAACAATAAGCTACTAGTCCAGATTGACAAAGCTCCGCGGCTGAGTGGCTCCACTTTGGACTTCATCGGATTTCCGAGGGTTTTGTGCTTCTTCCATCCACGACCAAGTTTGAAAGGGCACACCATCAACCACACTTCCTGGCTGATTCATTAAAAAAACATCAAATTGTCTGAAACGTGTGCCATGAAGATTTGGTGTGAAAACGAGATAGAGTCGGGTTAGTAAAATTGCAACGACCTCATAAGGCTTAGTTTGCGCTTAGTAGCGCAGAACAGGCCCGTGCCTACATTGATGCTTCGGCCGCCATCCAAAGTCCGGAACTTTCGGATCTCCCGCAACCGTCGCTCCTGGATTGCAAACCGAACTTGCTGAACAAGGTAAAAACGTCTGCCTTCTGTGTGCCTTGCGGATCTCTGCAACGGTGTCCACCGTACATCCTGAAGAAACCAAAGTTGCAATTTGCATTGACGACATCTTGTTGGCGTAAAATTTCACCAAACACAAGAGATACTGCAAACTAATGCAAACTAATGCAAGGGAAGCTTCGCTCTGGGAGCAAATTCACTGCCACCCTCTGCAAACAGTACAGCCTTCGATTGTCCAAAGTGAACCAACTTTCCTGAGTGAACATTCGGCGCAAAAAACAAGGAACCAACTGTACCATTGATTTATTGAATTCATTCATCTAGCTTCTTTCCTTAAGCTTGGTTCCAGACCTCTTTTTCAAACATTTCTTTCTTTGTCACCGGGTCTTGCAACGGCCGACCAGTGGTTTCATCTCTCAACCTCAACGTTCAAAGCATGACCAGCCGTTATGCCTATTCCGTTATGCCGTCATGCCGTTATGCCAATGTTTGTCTCTTATCACCATCCCTTGACGCCGCGTTCTTGCACAAAAAACAATAATACGGTTTGTCTTGCCAGTTGAGCAACGATGTTGAAATCTCCTTCGGCTATAAACGGTTGAATGTTTCTCCTGTAGGGCTTCAAACCGGGGGGTCACCAAACTTCCCCCTTTTCCATCAACGGTACTGGACAAAACACCGCGCACAAACTAGCTATGCCTTTTTGCACCAGAACGCAGGTCCCTGATTGTGAAACCAACTTCTAAACCAAACCCCTATATTTTTGCGCGATAAAATGTGAACATGCTACTCAATCTGCAAGAGAGTCTATCATGGTGCATCTAACAGTCTAAGGTCTGGAGGTGTCCCAGCAGCAGGCCTAGAGATCTAGACATATTGGGTTTCAGAACGAGGTGATGATGGCGGTCGGTAGCGGCGGTGATGGTGGTAATGGTGGTGTTGATGATGGTGGTGATAGTGGTCATGGTGGTGGAGGAGATGGCTCAGAGGCTTAGAACTGAAATTCTAGGTTTAGAGTTCCAAAGGGCATGAAATCTGCACTTCCAGGTCTTCAAAACATACTGCGCCACCTGCCGTGAAACCTACACTTCAAGGCCAAACAAAACGTTGCGTCTACCACGAAATCTGCACTTCAAGGTCGCAAAGCCCTCGGCGTGGTTCGCAGCAAGAGCACTTCCAAAGACAACATCAAGACACGAAAACGCAGTTTGCTCAAGACTTCCTCCGATGTCTGAAAGCAAACCACGTCTAAAAGTCACGACTCATTGCGCCCGTGACGAAATCAGAGCACGCCGAAGACCATGTCCAAAGTACTGCTGCTATGAGACCTCCACATCGACACAAAGCCGCTCCGATCTCCTGAGCCTGAAATTCTAAATTCTTAGCTTCTTGTTTCTGCTAGTAAGGCACTTGTTACTAGAAGCGATGCACTTGTTACTAGTAGCTTCTTGTTTCTGCTAGTAAGGCACTTGTTACTAGTAGCGATGCACTTGTTTCTAGTAGCTTCTTGTTACTACTAGTAAGGCACTTGTTACTACTAGCGATGCACTTGTTCCTAGTAGCTTCTTGTTACTACTAGTAAGGCACTTGTTACTACTAGCGATGCACTTGTTCCTAGTAGCTTCTTGTTCCTAGTAAGTCTCGAAAAGTCAAGTTAGGATCATCAGTCTTAAAAATGTGCACAGCGCCAAAACGAGAGCGCAGTCTCGAGGAGCAAGCCTGCGCAATCGAAAAGTGCCTTCGAAGATCTCGAGGTGAATGAGTGCACTGTAAATATAAGCTGCGAATTAGCCGGAGGCCCCAATGAGAACCGCCGATCAGAACCCGGCATGAATTTCCATAAGAACCCCTATACTGTTTACCACCTAATGTTACCACACTGTTGTGCCAAAACCATATAGAGTTCATTTTGCAAATGCATGAGGATAGGGGCTTCAAGGTCTGCCACACGAGCCTGAGGCCGATGCTTGCACCGAAATCGTAGCACTTCGATCGGTGGGAAAGGCGCTTCCAAGCCTCATCTAAGAGATGCATCTACGCCCAAGCGGGCCGCCTGTTTCCACAATTTGAAAAACAGAGCCCACATGGAATCATATGGAATCTAAAGGTTCTCCCCTGTTTTCGTTTCTTTGACTGGTTTTCGGTCCTGCCCGCCTGCTTAATCACTGGAAATCACTGGGGGTGGGGGCCAATCGCTTCCTGGCTCCGTATCCTTCACGTCGGAAATTTTCATTGACGCTTTCTTACACCAGCCCCACACAGTCTTTTTCAAGCAGCAAGCGCTCGCTGTCGAGTGGGGGCGCTTAGACACAAAGGATCAGATTAGGCTTAGGGCATCTTAGGGTGGACTGGGCTTTACACATCAGCACCCCTCCACAACACTACCACTCCTGTGCACGGGCCTTGTGCTCCTGCAATCATCAAAAAGCTGAGCAATGGCGAGCACGATGGTCAGCAGCACTGATGCGTGCTCTTAGTCGTCAAATCAGCCCCCATTCCCATCCGACAGCTTACCAACTCCGCACTGTAGGAGCCGATGTGGCCACCAAAGGCCGATCCGTCCGTCTTTTGGGTCGCTCTCACTACGCGGGTCAGGAAGTTTTGCGGTTCGTGTTGCCGTTACGATTGCCTTTGGGATTGAATGGAAGTGCGCAAAGGAAACTCAATACCTCAAGGCAGTTTAGGATACTATCAGATCATTTAAACTCACCCGTGAAAATTTATAGGAAATTTGACCAATGATATCGTGAAGAAAGCGCAGCTTCGAAACAGGTACTAAGCTTAGTACCTGGCTTGGGTTGGAAAAGCGGCCCAAGTTTGCACTAATGCGGACAACGAATGGTCAGAAAGAACAAGAAGTTGATCAACAAAAATCACGAAAGGTGGGCGTTCGTAACTCTCAACCTTCGTCACTTCGCAGTCCTACACACAAGTATTGCCGGTGGTCCGGAAGAACGCCACTGAAACAATTCTTCCGGCTTCGTAGTCAAAAAACATGGAAACCATATTGGAAGAGTTAAGTGGGTCATGATGGAAGCACGCCGGACAAAATATACAGAATTGCAGCGGGTGACCAATACGGTTTCTTATATGTTGATTTGACGCAGTCCGACAACACAATGACAAAATGTTGTACAAGAACCGAACCTCAATCAACAAAACGTCGTCAATCAAAAATGGAAAGTGCAACTAAAAACAATGTACATGACAAAAATCGTCGTGAAGGACATTGAGCCCGAAGAAGGCAAGGAAGAAGTCATAAACAATGTGGGTGAGCAAGAGGGAACACAGAACGAAGAGAAACCCAAAAAGGAAGTACAACAAATATGAAGTTCCCAAGAGGGAACACAGAACTCAGGGCAACGAAACGGTCTATTGCGCCGATTGCAACAAGCATGTCCCCACACACAACCATGGCTACAACCACCTATGTCGGCCACGTGAAGAAAAACCAATCAATCAAGCGCAGCGGCTTTCCTTTCTTGCTCTGGGCTCTCAGTTCAGCTTCTGGACTCCGCTGATAGAGTCAAGTGAAAAGGGGCTGCGGGACACATACACAGTCCACATGCAGCAGGCTACCTTACACGCTAGCAACTCTCTAGATGACTGAGCCTCCTGAACAAGTGAAAAGAGAGATGCCTAGGCAGCCACGGCTCAATGCCCCTCAGTGGCACTTCAGGCCTTCAAGGCAAGCGCGCGCTTATGTGTCGAGAAGCGATAGTGCATTCTTTCGAGCAATGTTTTCATCCATTGGCTGTCTAAGGGCTTGGTGAATCGCTTAGCAAGCTTAATCTTCCCAGAAAGGACTTGTTGTTGGGTCCACAGGAAAATACTGTATCTACATGCTCGACTTTCCCCAGTCCACGTCGACTGCCTATTGCTAAACCTGTTGTTGCGTCCGTATAGCATGTGATACTGACATGTATGTTCCAGTCTGCCAATAAGCTCTGCTCGCCAAGAGCTTGGCCTGAACCAGATACCAACCCATAATACTCAGCCTCTCCAGAACTGAGTGCAATAACTGCTTGTGGCTTACATGTATTGCGAATAGTGCAACTTCCCAAAAGCAATGTACCAGTTGTACTCTTTCGAGATTCTAAACAACCAGCATGGTCTGCGTCTACCCAAACATCAAGTTGGGCGAAATGTGTCCGATTTGGAAATATGTGCAACAATTGGGGATGTGATCGCAAATATCGAGCTCCACGCTTCAACATCTGCATATGTGCTTGCGTGGCATCCTTCAATCCTTTTGCCAGCTCCTTTCCAAGAACAAGTAGATCAGGACGATCTTCGGAAAGGTAAGCCAATCTCACGCTCACTGAGCAATAGCGAGCCGCGCACCGGGCGTTACTATCTTTGGACGGCAGCGCTGGGCGCTACTATCTTTAACCTTGTCCATGATGCGATACCAGCGACGCATCCCACGTGCATATATATATATATTCTTTTTTGCCCGTAGCGCAGTGTCCACAGATAGACAAGCAACAAAGAGTAACGCCCGGCGTGCCGGGCGTGATTTCCAATTGCTGCCTTGTGAAGCATCCTACGCGTCGGCCAGTGGTACAGTGTCCACAAATAGAGAAAACAACAAATAGTCAAATAGTAGCGATAACTTTGAGCGCTCCTTTTGGTCTCTGAGCCTAGATCACGCCGGATCCTACCAGTGTGGACTGTTTAGAGCGCCGTCCGTGCAAAAATAGCCGACCGTAGCCAATATTTGAAATTGCGTTCGTCCGGCGCGCCGGGCAGTACTTTCTGGACCATTGAGCATTTCTTTGGTATACAGTTGAACTTCTCCGGACTCAATGAGGAGGGAGAAAAGCCTTTGCTTTATAACAGCGATGACGCCAACGCTGTCATTTGTTCGGAAAGGGCACAAACACCGTACCTTGATTGCGCTGTTGCATGTCGTTGCTGAGCCACCCTGATGGCAAGGGCTCGGCTAAACACTCGACATCATGGTCCACCATGCTCCACCTTCCTTTGAAATCCCTGGGCCCAAGAAATAACATATTCGTTTGTGATTTCTTATTCAAAAAAATGTCAAAAAAACTGACGGCGCGTCCTCCTCACCGCAGCCTTTTCACGCGCGTTTGGCGCATCTTCGGTTTCGTCAGGCGTTTCCAATTTTCAAGCGGATCCTGCTTCTACGAATGTCTTGAACATCAACTACAACACTCCGACAACACCGGCGCGATCAGGCAAAGCAAGTGGCTTTAGTGTCTCGACCAGCACCTGGCACAATCAAATCCTCAGACCCTGCCATACCCTACCTACCATTCCATTTCTGGCCAGTGTTGGAAAGGTAGGGTATACCCAAGGGACAGCCGGACCAAATTCTCTAGAAAATGATGGATGGTATGCCAGACATGGAAAGGTAACGTATCCAAGCGACTTGCTCATCCTCATTTTCTAGAGGCTTTGATATTTTGACCAGCGCCTGGCACACCAAAATCCGTAGACCCTACCATTCCATTTCTGGCCCGTGTCGGAAATGGAAGGGTAGGGCGCTGCTGGCGCCTTACCTTTCCATTCTTGGCACTCAGAAGGTAGGGTATCGTGACTAGAAAACGAAAGTTATACGTTTTTTTGGGCGGCATCTCCTCATTGGTGGCTTTCCAGCAGGCACACCCAAATCCTCAGACCCTGCCATACCCTACCATTGCAATTGTGGTACTCAGGCCAGAAGTGGAGAGGTAGGGTACCCATGGGACAGCGAGGTTATCCAAATTTTTGGACCCTGCCATATCCTGCTCTCTGGCTTAGTTTTTGGTGTCTCGACCAGCGTGGTGCCATACCCTACCATTCCATCTCTGCCTAATCCAAGGGACAGCCAAACCAAATTCACTAGAAAATGAAGGTTATAAGGTTTTAGGCGGAGCCTCCTCATTTTCTAGTGGCTTTGGTGTCTCGACCAGCACCTGGAACACCAAGCCTCAGGCCTGGCCATACCCAAAATCGCTCCGCGCTTGAAAATTGGGGGTATGTCTTGAATGTTCTAAATGTATTCTTGATATTTTGTCTCTAGATCTTGAAGATTTAAAAATTTACGCGATTCTTTACCATGTCTTACTTATATTACGTCTTGACTCATCTTGATTCATCATGCTTGCTAGAAAACGAACAACCTCACTAGAAAATGAAGGGCAGGAAGAATCATGAAAACAAGTTGATGTCTAGAAAATGGTCGTGGAAGCATGCCTATTGAGACCTGCGTCTCTCATTTTCTAGTGAACTACACTCTCTAGAAATGTAATACGTGACCCTCGCCGGTTTTACCTCCTCGTAACTAAAGAATGCCCGTTTTCTACAGACGTCAGCCCCTATATAATGGTGGATTTTCCATAGACCACTTCTATCATTAGGACAACAACACCTTCAATTTAGCGAGAAAAATCGGATGAAATTTGGCTTTAGCTAAAAGGGTCGCGCTGATCTTGGGTCACTGCAGCCTGGCTTAGCCCGGCGCCAGAGACGGAGGATAGGACCAGAGAAGTACAGAAACATATTTGAACGAATGTTTGGCATGTAGTTTGAACAGAAGAGGCGTTAATAACTCACATATTCCCAAAGGCCACATCCCACTTCCATGTGAACGACGAGTCAGAGCACTGTCAAAAACCGCAACCACCTACGCAGCCTCCACTCCCGAAATATGGTCTTCAGGCTCTGCGCGTTTCGGCCAAAGCGGTCGCCGTATTTTTGCTGCAGGCCCAGTCCGACCATCATACACAGACAATAATTCGGCAAAATGAAAAACATGAAAAACCCAAGCGGCGACCAAGGGCAACCACTACATGATTTTCACGAGAAAAGTAAAAAGGCGAGTGCGTGTCTCGCCTTCGGATTCTGCGGCTCGCATCCCAGCAAGCCCGGATTGCGCTCAAGCTGGGGGTTTGACATCCAGAGATGCTAACCAACAAAACCTTGTCATCTGGCTTAGAGCTTTCGGGCAACCGTTTGCCGACTTAGGAAGGCAGCGATAGAGCTTGCAAGCAAGGTGCCTGCGCGCTTTGAAGCTTGAGCGCAGGCGCCATTGCAGGGCGCTGCTGCCTGCAACGTTGGAACGGTTCCTTCCTCGTCTGAGTTTTGTCCGCGGGTGGCTCTGCTACGTCGGCGTGGCATCTTCCTCGACTACACTTCAGTCCTGAAAATGTTCCCCGCGCGCTGACAAAGGGTCTGTAACGTTGCAATGGTTCCTTCCTCCTCTAAATTGTGCCCTTGCGTAGCTCACAAGGTCTGCTACGGTGGAACAGTGCCTTCCTCCTCTAAATTTTACCCTCGAGTGGCTCTTAAAATCTTTGGTTGGGCTTTGGTTGGGCTCAGTTTGATTGAAATATGACACTACTGAACTCAGAGAGAGGGAGAGAGAGTTGAATGCACTTAGCTAAATCAACAAACCCGGCCAAATCTAATCCAGTCATATCCAATCAAGTCCAATCCAAAAAGCAAAACAAGTTCAGCCTAATCAACTCCATTCCAATAAAACGAAACAAAGAAGAAGAAGACACATTACATCCAAATCAATGCCAAGCCAACCTTCCTTCAACCGCACCACATCTAACCAACTGATATCATTCAACCATTGAATCAACAATCGAGTTCAAACCCGCGCCACACCACCAGGCGTACCAATGCCGTCACAAGAAAGCGGCAATGAGATCTGCGCACCAAATCTTTGGAAAACAATACGTACATGGGAAACTCGAAGAAAAGTCTGAATACTAAACCTGTAGATCATAGACAGATCATCCAAAATACACCTTCTTAACAATTTCTTTCGAGGAAACGCCACAAACATACCAAAAATACCAAAGACCTAGAGGAAATACCAAAAAAACCAAATACCTAGAAGAAATACCAAAAATACCACAGACCTCGAAGAAAGACCAAAAATACTAAAGACCTAGACAAAATACAAAAAATGTACCAAAAAAAACTGGAGGAAATACTCCAGAGGGTTGGTATTTTTGGTTTTGACCTAGAGGAAATACCCCAGAGGGTTGGTATTTTTTGTATGTTTAGTGTGTTTTTTGGTATTTTTGGTACGTTGTCTAGGTCCTAGAAGAAATACCAAAAATAGCAAAGACCTAGAGGAAATACTACTACTCAGGTGGCCTATATGTCTCCAGAGGATTTGTATTTTTGATATTTTGTCTCGGTCTTTGGTCGGTATTTTTGCTATTTCCTCTAGGTCTTTTTTTGGTATTTCCTCTAGGTCTTTGCTATTGCCATTTCTCACGTGCATAGGCAATATTTAAAACGTTTAGATTTTCCTCTGCGTAAGTAACACTGAAAAATTCACACGCTCACAGCGCTGGTTTCTGTAAATGAAACTCTTGGGCAGCTCATAGGAGGTGTGCTATGTTGGATTGGGGCCACTTGCAGCAGCACAGGGTCTTTACTGCAAGCAGGGCAGCATTCAAAGCCTCTTTCTTGCAGCAACGCAGCTTTGAAACTGACCACTTGCAGCACCAGTTGTTGCCTGCCCACTTGCAACAGCAGAAGCGAAAGCAAAAGCGGAAGCAAGAGCACATGCAAAAGCAAAAAGCAGAACAGAAGCAGGAGCAAAGGCAAAAGCAGAAGCGAAAGCAAAAGCAGAAGCAAGAGGAAATGCAAAAGCAAAAGCAAAAGCGAAATAAAGTAGAAGCCAGAGTAAATGCAAAAGCAGAAGCAGAAAGAGCAGGATCAAAGGCAAAAGCAGAAGCAACAGCGGAAGCCGAAGCAAAAGCAAATGCAGGAAAAGAGCAAACACACGTCAAACAAATACTACAAAAAGCAAAAGAATTCCCAAAGGAAAATGAAAAAACAATTCTTTGGAGCTTGGGTGGCGGTGCTGCTGCAGGATGCCGCGGCCAAATGTGGCGGCGCGTCGAAACGGTTTCCATGTCGAGTTGAACTTTTTGTTGTGAAGTAATTGGTTAAACATCTAGGGCCTCTAGGGTTGAACAACACACACATATACACACCACAGTTGAAAAACGTCGCTAAAACAAGCAGTGGGTGAAAAAAGTCCTGCCCTGCATTTACACTAACACGTCAATGGAACCGTTTTTTTGAAAACACACCAACAACATATGGAATATTACGGAATGATAAACACATGTCAGGACGTTACACACCTTTCGCAGCTGCGCCGCTCCACTTGCACTTCACCACTGAGACAAACGCGGTAAGGTGCGCCATAGATGCTCTGCTCCTCGGCCGTCCGCCGCACTGGGCGCACCTGTGGCACTGAGAATTCGCACGAACATGGAACTGCGGTTATCTTCTAATTATTCGGACCGGATATTTGGGCCCGTTCAGGCAGGTTGAGCAATTGCACCATCCTCCTATACCCTGTTCAAAAACCTCAAGCAACCCTTGCAGTGACCCGCCAAAAGAACTCCATTTTCCGACCCAATGGGTCCAAAGGCCCAGGGCAATAGGAATTCAATTTGCATCTTGCGCATTGACATCAGCAAAATTGCGTCTGCAACATCGCGCAGTGCCATGTGGTTTGGCGCGGCCTCGGTGGAGCATGTGTTTGCGTTGCTACGCACCATTGGAAGCTTGAGTGCGTAGACACGACGAGCGACTAGTCTAGTCTGCGCCGCGCGATTTGACTTGGCCTCGGCGTTTTCGTGGCTCGGTGCCAGTGAGAACCACGCGGTAGTGTGTGATGTCCGCTTCTCCTCCTGTGCTCCTCCCGCCACTCTCGCTCAGCAACACGCTCAACTCACCTCAGACTCTGAACCAAAAAAAGTTCGGACCAACTTCCTCACATGACTTACACCGCTTGCTCACACCCACTGGTTTTCACATCAACGTTCACACGCCAACTTGCCAAATTGATTGCGTGGCTCAACAAACAATCACTCAATCACTCACTCACTCCCTCCCTCACTCACTCACTCACTCACTCACACTCACTCATTCACTCACCCAATCATTCACGCGCACAGTCACAGTCACCCTCTCACTCATCTGCTATATTATATATTATTGCGCTTTGCTATTATTGCGGCTTGCTGCTGTGACTACCGCGCTTCGATCTGCTAAGCCTTGGCCTGCTTTGAAAGAGCTTGGTTCGCGTCCTGGATCCTCGTTTCAATGGGCGTTGGCGGAAGAACTGCAAGCACAGATTCGACTTCGCGCCGAGTCGAAACTAATTTAAGATCATTTACTTGGATGATCTGGGGTTTGCTAGTGGTTTATGCTGTTTATCAAT
>CAXAMN010009080.1:152851-186243 GCA_963970005.1 Durusdinium trenchii | reverse complement strand
CTGGGCTAGGGCGTGGCATGCCTTGGATGGTCGTTTCGCGCCAGCTGATCGTGCATGGTCTGCGCTTCTGCGCGTTCCGGCCTTTGCCAGTGAGGTTTTGCAGCAGGTCTCGGGTCAACATGGAGTGTACCTTGAGCCTCGATCCTCCAATGGACGGGACACTGATGCCCGTTGGTGCGTCTTCAGAGGAAATACGGCACTCGCTTTCTCAAACAGCATGTTGAGCGTGCCTTCACTCTCTTGCGCCCAGGTGAAGTTTATTCGGCAATTTCAGTCAGCAAGCTGCGGCGTTTGATCTGCCTTTCAGCGCCCGGCGAGTTGGCCTCCAGAAGCGCCCTTCGGATCTGAAGTGGTCCGCCAAGGTCTTACAGCAAGTTGGTAGCACGGAAGCAGGTTCGATCTGGGAGGTTGGCTCTGAATCTGATCCCCCTGCTAAGTTGCTTCGGATTTCTGATCGGGACATTGTGGTTATACTTTCATGCGGGGTGCGAGCGTGATTGCTTCTGCCGGTGCAAAGTCGCACCAGTCGGTCCAGTCGGTTCCGGTACCTCAAAAGCTGGACCCTTGGTTGACGTCTGATCCATGGAAATCTTCGACGACTGCTGTTTCTTCCGGTGGACCTGACAAGCTTGTTCAGTTGGAATCCCGTTTGGCACACAACGTCCAGACCACTGCAAAAAAATTGCGGGAGGCTCTCGTGTCTCGTGGAGTGCTTCAAGCAGGAGCCCGAATGCGCGGCTTCTTGGTTCATCGCGAAGCTAATTGGTTTATGACTCAAGCTCTGGTCGAAGCCTGCTTAGCTGATGGCACGGCTCTCTTGGGTCGTTCGTTGACATTGAGAAGGCCTTCGAGTCGGATCCTCGAGCCCCGTTGGAGCATCTGTGTCGCTGCTTGGGTTTGCCCACTCTCTGACCTCTGCCTGGTTTCGCTTCTGGGTGGCATGTCGGCGACGGTTCAACATACATGATCAGTTTGGAGCTTCATTGTCTTTGTCCTCCGGCCTTCCTGAAGGTTGTGGCCTGTCTGTCCTTCTTGGATTACTGCTGGGATCGGTATCAATTGGTTTTCTCGCCGGCTTCGGTGCCGTTTTCTCATGCGCATATCCTCAGCTTGCTCTCAGGGGCGGTTTCTTCACTCGTCCATAACCATGGACATGTTCTTTGAGATGTGGGGTATGAGCCTAGACTCTCGCAAGACTTTCTGTTGGGCTGCGAAACCTGCTGACCCTACCACATTACGTTCCTTGCATTTTGCGGTGAAGCTTACAACCCTGGACTTGGGCGGCGCATTGGCATTTGGACGTCGTTCTGCTGCCCCGCTTCAAGTGCAGCGTTTGCAAATTGGCTGAGGCCTGGTCGGCTCTTCGTCGCTCGGTCGCTCCCCGGCCCTGAAAGAATATATGATTCGACAGGCATTTTGGCCTCGAGGCCTGCGCGCTATTTGCATGACTCCACTGCATTTCCGACACATTGCGGCAGCACGTACTCAAGCTGTTCGCGCCTTGGGGGTTCAAAAAAGTGGAGCGCATCCTGGTATTCGTTTGTCCCTGCTCACTTCAGCTCCGGAGGCTGATCCTGGGTGTTATAGCAACTTCTTCGTACATACCTGGACTTTCGTAGGCTTCTCGCTAAGCAACCGCCGTTGCTTTCCTTGTGGCAGAATTATGAAGCTCAAGATTCTCCGGCTCTTTTTGGGCCTTTCTCTAAGCTTCAGGAGCCGTGTCAGCTAATCCGTTGGGTGATTTGTGATGCACCTCGTCTCGAGGACCACGATGGCTGTGTTCTCGACCTCTTGGCCATCCCTGCGTGACCACCTCACTCATCGCCTGCACGATGCTTGGTTCCAGGCCCTGGCCTGTGAGGTGGGCCATCGCCAAGATTTTCATGGTTTGACTGGCTTCTGTTGGCCTGCGCCAGTGCCTGTCCACCACCTGACCTCGCTACGTACAGCAGTCTCAGTTGGCAGTTCTGCGTGAAGGGGCTTCCTTCACGGGTGCCCACATTGGCAAGTTTGACAAGCTTCGTGGAGATAAATGTCGACGTTGTGGCACGCCTGACTCGGTTGAGCATCGCGGCTTGGTTTGCCCTCGATATAGTTCTGCGCGCTTCTCACGCAGAGGCCATCCGACTGTGGTCTCAGGTTCCTGTCACCCTACATGAGCGGCTTCTGCTGGTGCCTGACTATGGTTGGAACTTTGCTTTCTTGGCTGCTCCTCCTGGCCGTAAAAACATCTTCACTGATGGGAGCGCTTGGCCAGACCAGGCAGGAGGGAATACTTTGGCTCTACGCGGATCAAGTTTATGTTCAACGTGTCCCAGGTCACGCTAGTATTGGTTCTTTGCAAGACACTGACGCATGGGCAGCGCACTGGAACGATGTTGATTTAGCTCGCCCCTTTTCGAGAGCTTGAGCCGCACAGTCGGTTGCTTGGATGGACTCTGGCCGCACCGCGCTTCGCGCCGTGTGAGCTAGCTTTGGAGACGGCTCGCTGCTTCCACTGGTGTGGCGATTGTCCGGTCCCTCGCTCGCGATGCCGGAAATGCAAGCCCGTTCCCAAACCAAAACGGCCCCCTGCATAGCGAGGGAGCGACGCCCAACGCAATAACGCCCCTCAGCACATTCGGCACCGGGGCCCGTAAGAGTCGCGGTTCAGTAGGCCATCGGATCTCTTTCCCTACAAACTTGAAGAAGCGCGAAGAAACTCAACTTCAACCCAATGTACTATATAGGGCTCTACGCAGCCATTGCGAGTCTCGTCACGATTCGCCATGCCTGCTTCACTGAGTCCGCGATGAGTTTGCCATCTGCAAAGACCTCATGCGCGACACGCTCCATCTATCTCCAACTCCCATCTCACATCATTTTTTTATCTCTGCCCAGTGCCCTCCCCCTTCAAAAATCGTCACATTTGTTTAGTTTGCTGCGCCATGATGTATACACTCTGGGTGTTTCCAAGCACGTCGCATTCCGCATCTTCCGCTGAGAAAAGCGCAACTCAAGTGGATCCATCTGTGTCACAGCCTTGGCAATCAGTCAGGGACAGGTCGGACAGAACATAAAAGAACAACACTTTCGAACTTCGAGATCAACATACACTTAAGTGCACACACGATCAAACACTCAACAAGAAAACAAAACGTGAACCGCGTTCCAAAAGATGCATCAAGCTGATTCAATGCAAATGGTCTCCCAAAACACACGCGTGCGCACACACACGCACACACTTGAGTTGGTTGCTCCGTAGAGCGCGATTTCAGGCTGCTTCGCGGAGTGCATTAGCCCTTTAAGATTACTGCAGGTTAGACCTTGACTGAAAAAAGGTGCTGGGTCCGAGCAACAGTATTGTTGAACAAGAATGCAAATGAAAAGACCAAAACAATTGTGGAGAGACTGTAAGTTAGTAGCGATACCAGGAGTTAGTAGCAAAGCCAGGGGCCCTAGTAGCGTCCTTACACCTTGTAGAAAGGTCAGAGGTCCTGGCTTCTGATAGCGAGGCCAGAAGCCCCTAGTAGCGTCGTTGGTGTCCACCGGTCGCAAAACTTTGTACATATAGCGCCAATATTGGCGCTTTTTGTGAAGACTACTAGCGACCTAAAAAGCCTTAGAATGACAGAAAAAGCAAACAAAACAAAAGCAGACTAAGAGGGCAAGAAGGAAAGATAGGTGTAGTTACGAGGCCCACTTAGTTAAATGAAAGTAGAGCGCGAGCGGGACATTTTGTCTTAAACCGCCCGGGTAGCTGGCAATAGCTAGGAGAAACAGAAGGAAAGGCACCAACACACAAGTGCGTTGAGTGCGATTTCCTTCTGTTGCCCGAATAGCGGGTGGGGTAGCAACGAGGCCCAGGGGTAGGGGGGGTTGTGGCAGGTACGTCGATTTGGCGTCCCAAATCGATTTCACAGACCAATGCAAGTGTCTTTGTTAGTGCCAGACTTGCATGGTCCCTGGCACCCCCTGCTCATGGTCTGTACAAAAGTGCTTGGCTGAAGTAGTAGGAATAGCTAGAGTAGCGTCCTTGGAAACAGGGGTGGACACACACAGAAAGCCGAATCCGGCGCAGCTAGAAACCGTCTTGGAAGCCAATCAGTCAGCTGAAGCTTGGTTTTCCTTTTTCTTTTTCTTTTGATTTTTCTTTGTCTTTTTCTTTTTCTTTCCTTTGTTCTCTTGCCTTTTTCCGCCAGGGGGTGAAGGGGTGTTCGGGCGTGCATTGACTAAACGAGCCTGGATGCCACCTAACCAGCCTGAAGAAAAGAACAAGACAAACGAAAAAGGCAAGGAAAGAAGAAAAAGGTGCAGGGGGTGCCGGGGCCGGGCAGGGCGTGCGTTGACTAAACGAGCCTTCATCATACCTAAAAAGCCTGAAGGAAGGAACAAGACAAACGAAAAAAACAAGAAAAACAAGCAAAGGTGCAGGGGGTGCGGGGCAGGTGGGATGGATGCTCTTACGAGCGAACGGCACGGGCCCATAGGCACTGTCCGAGAAGCCGAATCGGCGCTTTGTTAAAAGTTAAAAATTGGAACAAGGAAACATCTCCGGGGTGAAACAGTTGCAGTTGAACTCTGCAGTCTATTTCAGTGGAAGTTTCAGTGAACTCTGCAGTAACACTTCACGTGTGCAAGGTGAGACAGTCCAATCAAGCTGATTTTAAATCAAGAAAATACAGTCGCGTGAGCTTCAGAGATACTTCAGGAAACTTACTCCTGCGGTGAGGAGTGAGAAGGTTCTTGCAGTAACAGCGCCCCGTAGGGATCACACAGCTTACCACAGTGGGAAGAAGCTGCGAAGACACACTTGAGTTGGTTGCTCCGTAGAGCGCGATTTCAGGCTGCTTCGCGGAGTGCATTAGCCCTTTAAGATTACTGCAGGTTAGACCTTGACTGAAAAAAAGTGCTGGGTCCGAGCAACAGTATTGTTGAACAAGAATGCAAGTGAAAAGACCAAAACAATTGTTGAGAGACTGTAAGTTAGTAGCGATACCAGGAGGCCTTAGTAGCAAAGCCAGGGGCCCTAGTAGCGTCCTTACACCTTGTAGAAAGGTCAGAGGTCCTGGCTTCTGATAGCGAGGCCAGAAGCCCCTAGTAGCGTCGTTGGTGTCCACCACCGGTCGCAAAACTTTGTACATATAGCGCCAATATTGGCGCTTTTTGTGAAGACTACTAGCGACCTAAAAAGCCTTAGAAAGACAGAAAAAGCAAAGAAAACAAAAGCAGACTAAGAGGGCAAGAAGGAAAGATAGGTGTAGTTACGAGGCCCACTTAGTTAAATGAAAGAAGAGCGCGAGCGGGACATTTTGTCTTAAACCGCCCGGGTAGCTAGCAATAGCTAGGAGAAACAGAAGGAAAGGCACCAACACACAAGTGCGTTGAGTGCGATTTCCTTCTGTTGCCCGAATAGCGGGTGGGGTAGCAACGAGGCCCAGGGGTAGGGGGGGTTGTGGCAGGTACGTCGATTTGGCGTCCCAAATCGATTTCACAGACCAATGCAAGTGTCTTTGTTAGTGCCAGACTTGCATGGTCCCTGGCACCCCCTGCTCATGGTCTGTACAAAAGTGCTTGGCTGAAGTAGTAGGAATAGCTAGAGTAGTGTCCTTGGAAACAGGGGTGGACACACACACACTTACACTTTGCAAGTCCAAAACTGAACCGATGCCAGGTCACCCTCTCGCTGCAATCACTCGGGGCATCCTGTTCCTCTTGTTCCTCATGATCCTCATATTCCTCGCCTGCGCGCAATACCGAGCACAAAACACAAACATATTGGGAAAACACTAGCACAGCATTGTTGGCGTTACACACTAGGCATACAAGGCAGCGAACTAATCACCTGAATGACTTGCAGTCTCATAGTGATTGGTTTCCAACGTCTCCAACCATCATATATCAATCTCCATTGCAGTGACCGTATGACCATCTGGGCGCCTACTGTTTTCAGCTTGAATTCCCCCCACAGTTTGAGCAATGTGTATATATAATATACTATACATATACGTAAAGAAAATCATATAAGTATCTATGTATGCGTGTTTGTATGTATACACGCATGAGCGCCAGCCTTTCGTCTGTGAGGGAACGCCATCCAGTTGCAATTTTGCAGGCGGAATGCAGGCGAAGCCCTCAAGGCATGAATTTCCCGCGACAAAGCTGCTTGATCGATGTCCACCGACTCGGAAGGAAGTTGGGCGAGCCATGATACCTTCAGTCAGTCTTGCTATCCCGACTTGTATCAGGGGCAGGCGACCCCTGGCGTGTCACTTTCGCCGCCGGATCTCTCAAAAAGCCTGCAGGAAGCAGAAGATGAGTCTGTTGAGCTTGAGCAATTCTTGACTCAGCGTCAGGTCGCGTCAGAAGACCCGAAGCCTTCGATATGCAGGGAGCGAGCAGGTTCAAAAGCAAGCGCAGGAAGTGAGATGCCCTCATTCAAAAAAGAGATCAAGCGCCGAGCAAAACGGGCTCGTTAAAGGGAAAGTTGCTGTGGCCATGGCCGTCGAAGAGTCATTCATCGTTCCACCCCAGGCTCTCTTTGCAGTAGCTGCGAGAGAAAGCATTCCCAACCTTCCAGAAGTACAGCAGCTGCTCTTGAGTTCTTGCGGATTTGGTGTTCTGGCTTCTGGACGCGGTCGTTCAATCATCGCAGCAGCTGCATTGAGGGAATTTTGGAAAGCTCAAATGGCACTTCTAGGTTTTCCTTTTGAACAGACCAACCGCTTCAAGTTGTGGCGGCCAGAAGAAGGCATCTCATCACGCCATACGAGCGCCGGTCTTGAGAGGCCGCCTGCCAAACACTATCAAGACGGCAATTGTTCAGGGTCAAGCACTCCCGTCTACGAACAAAGCTGGCCAGTTCACTGTGTTCATTTGCTGGCTGTGTGGGAGTGTGGGATTTAGGGAATTGTAGGGAATGCATGTCGATCGACAGAGTGCGAGCCTTCGCTGAGGCTGCGATCAGATTTGACCCTTTGCCTGTACTTCGTCAGAGAGAACTCTCAGTTGGTTGGAGTTATGGGTGTTCATGTTCCACCCAGTTCGACCTGAACACGCGGCGTTTGCAAATAGAGACACTCACACTCAAGCAGGATACGTCTTGTCTTGTGTGAACAAAGCCCTGAACGAGGGCAAGGTCTCAAGGCTTCCTGGAAGAGCTATCCTCAGCTTCACTTTGCTGGTGAAAGTCAAGGTCTGTCCTCAGCTACCAGAACCGTTGAATGGCTGCGTCTGGTTTCGAGTGAAGCTCTTGACGACAACATGTCTAAAACAACCACATGGAAAACTGGTGTCGAGTGAGAGCACTCTGGAGATGGGTAAACCTAGTGTTCAGGTCAATAGCGCAGAGCGCTCAGCCAACGCCAAGAACTCTTGCTGTACAGAGCACGCCTTTGGAATTGCGACGTGTCAATGAAACAATTGTTGCATTCTCCTGAAGCTTCGCCTCCTTTAGCAACCGTGTTTGAAGGAGTCGTCGGGCGCTAGAGCAGCAGAAAGCAGCAGTATGTTGTGGACACATGACGACGCTGTCCAAATGCAAGCGTTGCTGGCCAAGGCCACCGGCACTGGCCTGAGCCTGGCGCGCAAAAGAGCAAACCTAAATAAATCAGGTTTGGAAATGTCACGGGCCAGGGCGTGCGTTACATGGACCTCTTCAAGGCCAAGGCTGACAAAGCGCTTAGCTACATCAAATGCATTTGCGTTCGCTAAGCCAGCCATTCGTGACTTCATTCCTGGCACCAGCACTCTTCAGTTAAAAATGGGCCTAAGTATTTGAGCTGGCATTTCAATAGCGCGGTCTTTTGTGGACGAGACTATATTATAAGCAGTGCTGATTTGCAAGCATGAACGCCCGTGAAGGAGCGCCACTTGGAAGGAGGGCCATCATGAAGAACAAGTTTGCTAATGGTACCGCCCACTTATGGTTCGTAATAAACCCCATCCAGAACCTTCCGAAACCGGGCTGGCGCCCCAAAGGCCACTCGAACTCCAGCGTATTGAGCGTTTGCGCCGTTTCTTTGACCGCTTGCACTATGTTTTTCTGATGGTTCTCCGGTCTCCGGCTCATTTTCCAAGTTTTTTTGCCCGAATGAGCCAAACTTTGCCGAACACCCAAAAGCAAAGCACCAAACCCGCGCGGCGTCTTAAGACTGATTGGCGTTTACAAAACGCTATATTATAGATATGTGAGCATGCAACAGTAACATGCATCTGGTTCATTGTTAGAAACGTTTTCCAACCGGTTTAGCTGTTTAGCTTTAAAAAACGGCTGCCAACGATGCAAGCCTTGGTGACAACAAATGTGTTTGTACCATATCGAAACCGTCGCTACCTCTTAATTAAAAATTATGAAAGCCAAAAGTCGCGCGTTTTCCAATACACTTGAGGCCTGTGTGTTGCGGTGCATGTATACAAGGATGACCGTTATGCTGGTTCTGTGGCGTATTCAATCACGGCCTCTTCATCCTTGCATACTTTGCACAGTTCGATGCCTTTTGCATCTTTCCAGTGGGGGCACTGCACATCGAAATGGACGACCCTTCCACCGAAGCATTTCCTGAAATTCAAAAATTTCTTCTCCAGCTTGAAGGGTCTCTTCTCCACCAGCTGGTACATCTAAGTTCTCATCTCGCTGCTGTCGAGCCATTTCTCAATCCACTTTCAAACCTTCGATCAGGCCCTCGGCCCTCAGCAGCTCTTCATGCGCGCCGTTGGCTCGATCCTCCATGTCGTGGATCTGCTCTTCATACTTCAGCCATAGGCTGCATTCCAGCCATTGTGTCACCTGGACCTCTTGGTCTTGTGAAGACCTTTTCTCCTCCGAGTTCTTGATCTCTCTGATCATGCCCACGTCACTCTCCCAGGTGAGCATGCTCTTCATGAACTTCACCCCAATGTACCGAAGCCAACGCAATACGCTCAAGGCCCCGACCAAGGCGCACAAAATGAGTGCCCACCATTCAAACTTGTACGCATTGGGCCCAGTCTCATAGTCCATAGACTCTCCCGCAACTGTATCCTCGCTTGCCATCAGCACAGAAGTCCCACTCGAAGATCTTTTCTGGTATTGGTACTCGATGTCCATGCACTCCTCTCGACCTACTCTGTCACTGATGGAGTCAATCACCTTCATCATGTAGAGCAGGCCAAAAGTCTTTTCTTTGTGAGGCTCTTTGTACCCACATCGGCACAGTTGAGCTCTGTGGGAATTGCAGCTATGCTCAATACTTTGATCCTTTTCTTTCAACAACGATGCATGAAGATGTCGTACACGACCGACGCCTTGCCTCTGCACCATTGCCCTCGCTGCACTGCTGTCAGAACGCACCTTCGTCTTGCACTCCTGACACGGCTCTCCATGAGGTCGCCGTCGATGCAAATCTGGAACGATGATGTTGACTTTCGGTCATCTCTGCTTCCAGCATGCGACCACTTCCAGCAAATGAAACTCTTCTGGATCCACCTCCACATCCTCTCGTGGATCAACAAGCATCGATCTCCCCTTCTCTCTTCTTCTGAGGCGTACTCCAGGTCCAAAGTCGATCGCGCCGTGGAGGTATAGGAGCAAAGGTGCCATGCTCTCCTCCACGCTTCCTTTGTGGGGGCTGCCATCTTCTTCGCCAAGGATTGAATGGCGAATTGAGCATCCGGCCTCTCACTTGCCATGTACATGAGTCTCCCCGCTGACTCATCCCTCTTTGTGGCATTTTGATCCATGGGTGTCTTTCAGTATGCCTTCTTGAACAAGTCGATCTCCTTCTCAAGGCCATAATATTGCTTCCTGTCGCACCTGATGTCCACATGGTCCGCGCTACATTGAACTGCCTCTTCAAATGGAAAAATTTGCCACCTGCTTGGAAAGGACCATACTCCTCCACTTTCCACCCTTTCATGTTCTTGAGGAAGTTGACAAACTTCAAGAGCACGGACTCTCTGCCAATCATGAACGCGTCACCCACATGGACTGTCAACACCACCTCCCCATGCTTGATGAAGACTGTAGGTTGCATTTGGTCTTGATGCATGCCAAACTCCTTACAACCACCTGCAAACAACTGAAACCATTTTGCTGCAGCAGTCCTCTGACCGGGCAAGCACTTCAGCAGTTGATAGATTTTGTCTCCAATCCGCACATAGGCCTTTGCATCTTTTGGCTGTGGTGACATTAGGAATGCGTCCTTGATTCAAGATGATGGGGATGATCATTAGCGAGGTGGGAGCAAATTTTTGTTCCATTTCCACGCACCAGGGTTCGCCTAAACCATCCTCCTTGCCCCAGTCTGTGCTTCCACGTAATGACCATCTTGGCGCTGATGATGTACCCGTTCTCCTTCGTTACGTCCTCCTCTGTTGACTCTTCCATAGCTGGCAACTTCAGCGTCCGTTCAATTTCTTTCTCTTTTGCCTCGATATCCAAGGCGGTCAGCTCTGCCTCTGACACTTCAGGAGGGTCGTCATCTTCATCTCCTCCATAACCCATGAGCTCCTCGGTGACTTCTTCTGGCATGTAATCCAGTCCGGCCTCTTCATCGCCGTGAGCTTCAATAGCTTCAATCCCTGCATAGCGTGGTGGATATAGCCTTGACTTCTTTGCGCTTGGTGATCCTTCCACAACAGCATCTGCTTCTCGACTGGCTTGGCCTCTGTCCATCTCCTCTGACTGACTCTTCATGACTCGTCACCTTCTGCCTCTTTTCCTCTGCTTGTTCTTCCTCCTCACCTTCTCTCTTCGCAAACATCTTCCTTGGTGACGTTGTGACATCCAGTTTCTTTGCTTCTGGCTCCTCTTCCTGCTCACCCTCTGCAGTCCTCTTCACACCCGTGGTCACTTCTACGGATGGTGCTGGTGTCATGGGCGGCGCTGCAAATGCTCCTGCTGGTGTCTTTGGTTGCGCTGCCAAACCTGGTGTGGGTGTCACTAGACCTGCAGCGACTGTCTTGGACACCTCCTCAAGTTCGTCTGGATTGATACCCGCTTCCAATGTAGGATTCCTTGGCGTCGTCCCACAACTCGCTTTATGAGTATACCTTGTGGAGAGTAATTCCAAGGCAGGCCTTTTGCAATCACCATCTCCAGAGCATTGAAAGATTGTTCAGCTGCTAGTCGACGAATGGTCCTGGCCTCATATGCTCAATCTGGCGTGAGAACCACGTGCATGTCGTTCCAAACATGTTTTCCACGCCAAATGCACCTGATGAAACCATCTGAACCTTTGTTCCTCACCGCTCGCTTGAACACCACGCTCTCTCCGGACAGCGCCAATTTGCCTCGATAACTATGGCCTGTTGCGAGCTCATATGATGTCTTACCGGTTCCTTCGAGCACTTCCCGGTTCCTTCGAGCACTCTGAACCGGTTGATCAAGAATGCTGCGTGCTTGAATGCCCAGGGGTACAAGTGGAAATTGCCTGGGATGTCAATGTTTGCTGCATGTGTCACCTGCAAATTCTCGAAGACATTTGGCCAGGCGTCTCACCGTCTGCACTGCTCTTTCCGCCAATCCGTTTGACTGGTGTTGCCCTGGTCCTGTCAGGCGGATCTCTGTCTCAAGGCTCATAACCTTTCTCCTGTTGCGCTGCCCTCAAAATCTGTCTTGTTGCTCTTTCTGAATCTGCCTGCAAAATGCATGCATCTCGAGAGCCATTTTCCAGAGTGAATCTGATGACCTCCTCTGTAATGTATTTCAGGCTTGCTGTACCCTTGATGCTCGTAAAGGCTTTGTCTCCTAAGCTGACGCCGCGCCTTCCAATCTCCATCCACAGGATCACTGTACACGATGACTCCATTTGGAAGACGATGCCATCCTGGCGATAGTTCGAGCTCCTCCACGTACGAACACTCTCACGTTTGCTTCCTTCTGGTCCACTTTCTTCCTCTGCTCCTCCGCCCTTCAAGTTCCTCTCCTCATGGCATAGGAACATCTTTCCTTAACTTCCTCCTCCTATGCTCCAGCCTCGTCGTGGAAGGCGTCCTGCGCATAGGATGGGATTTTGAACATTTCCCAACACGACTCCTCTATCATCTCAATGTCTCTTCCCTTACTATCTGTGATCTTGATCCTTGCCTTTGTCAACCCCTGATGTGCTATCTTTGCGCCTTGTGCGTCCACCGTCCTCAATTGCTCTGAACCTGGTCGCCAAGTCCCGGCCTCTCCATAGTGCAGTGGTAGGACTGATACATCTGCACCACTGTCCAGTGTCACTAGACAGCTGTCCTGGATGACTTCTTCCACCTTCACCATCTGGACGAACTTGGTCTCCTCTACATCGGTTTCGTGGTTTTGCATGTCCATTGCTGACTGGGACGTGACTTGGTGTCCACACTATGGGCTCCTGGCAGTCGAAGAACTCCACATCCGCGAACTCTCCCTTTATTGCATTGATCCTCCACGGATGTCGAATCGCTTCATCATCCTCTTCCTGATTTGTCAGATCAAAGATCTCTGTTGTGAGAATCTCAGGCACTGTAGTGACCCTCACCATCTTCACTTGAGTAGTCTGTGATGTCGAAGTCGCCGGGCCGGACGTACAGATGAACTCGATGCCCCACCCGGGTTCTCCTCAACTTGTTGAACACACTTCCAACATTCCTTGGCCACGTGTCCCTGCTTTCCACAAATGAAGCATCCTCCTGTCTTTCCTTTTGCTACTTTGTCACTGTTGTTTCCTTTCTTGCCTTGCCCCTTCTCCCAAGCATTCTTGCCCTTGTGAAAGAACTTCCATAATCATAATCCTTTTCCTTCTTGCTTCGCCTTTCCTTTGTCCTTGCCTTTTTCCTTTACCCTTTGCGCGTTTGCCCTTCGTCCCACCTTTCTTCCCTTTGTCATAGGCTTTCCCAATGTAGTCCACCCATCGGTGTAGTCTCATCTGCACCTGTGCGAGTGGGAAGAGATAGGCTGTTGCTGGAATCCCATTTCGTGGCGGGCGACTCCAGCTGCATGACCTTTGCCTGCAAGGAATCGTAGGTGGTATGGTCATCGACCCATAGCTGAAGGTGTTGCCTCATGTAGGCAGGACATCCTTGTAGAATCGAAGCCACTTCGTCAGGTGACGATGGCTTCACACTGAGGGAATTGCTCGCTCAGTGATTTACCCTCAGCGAACTGAACTCTTGAGAGTTGGGTTAGCAAAGCAAGGCTCCTCGCTCTTGTAGCTGGTTGCATCTCCTTCAACAGCAACTGCCAAGCAGCGAATCCGTTTTCCTGCTTGTTGTGTTTCACCAACTCCAAAGGGCGGTTTTGAAGGTAAGAAGTGAGTCCACTGTACAGCCTCACTGACATGGTCTTCAGTCTTCATCTCCTCTGTCACGTCGTCAAAGGTGTAGTCACTGTTGACTTTCTTCTCCACCGCATCCACAGCTGAGGCCATTGCAAGATCTATCCCTCGATTGTAACTGCAATATGCAAACTTTCAATCACTCCACATCTTCAGTTCATTGTCCCTTGTATCAGGCTTGAACACATCTGGGGCCTTCAAGTGTCTCGGCCAAGATTGCGATGCCTGGTTCAAACTCAGCTTCTCTAAGGCTGCTGCCACCAACCTCAAACTCTCATCTGCCATCCTCTGCAGTTGTGACGCCTTTGGATAGTAGCTCCTAGAGGTAAGGTGTGCACCGTCTTGCTCAACTTCAAATGGTATGCCGTTCAGGGTCTCCCAGAACTTCCACTGGCAAAGCGCTGCGCCAATCTGACCTTCTTCCAAATCCTCTCTTGTTGCTTCAAGCTTGTCCAAGAACTGCCAGCTTGCAGGAACAACCACTATGAGCTCTCGACAATCCCTCTTTCTCTTCTTTGGCGGCTTCTTCTCCCTCACCAAGAGGGTTGCTTTGGCTGCTCTGTCGCTCTTCAACCGCTTGAGCTTTCCCACGTAGTCGTCCGCTTCCACAAAGATACTATGGAAGGTCCTCCTCTTGATTTTCACTGGGCCTGCTGGTCCTGCGCCACCTTGATAGTAGCACACCTCCTGGCGTAGAGCAGTGACTGAGAAGCTACTGGCCAGACAGGCAAGATCAGAAGCTCGCTCAGCCACACACCGCTCCAACTCGACCTCAAGGACGTAGAGGAAGGTCGAGGTCGAGGTGGTGACCTGCCAGGGCTCCGCTACCATGAAAAGCAAAAGTCGCGCGTTTTCAAATACGCTTGAGGCCTGTGTGTTGCGGCGCATGTATACAAGGATATTTACTTTTGGTTTGGCCATACCGTTTTCCACAGAAACAACAGCCTAAACATGTCAAGGTCACGCCACGCGGACAGTTTTGTCAGTAGCATATAGGCACACGCGTTCCTTTTCTAAGTTTTTGCATTTTCTGGGACTTCAATCTGTGGAACTCGCCGTGAATGTTGCCTGTGCTTGCATGAGGTTCCCACCTGTCCCCACTACATCGCAACTGCAACCCTGCGACATTCTTTGCCCAGCAAGTTGAACGAAGACAGAAGACTAAAAAGACACCATACTCAATTACCATAACGCAGCATCGGAACGCAAGAAACTGTTGGCGTGACCCACTATAGCGGCAGCGCCGCATCCCATGTCCTGGACGATAGGTCTTGAAAAACAATGATGTCGCAAGGCATGCCTGATGGCTATCCAAATTGGTCTCAGTTAGTCACTGACGAGGGCTCAAAAAAGCGATCGCCTCAGCCTTACCTACCTTCAACTAGCGCCCCTCTGCCTGCGCTAATTTTGAAATAGCACAATGCAAACTTTGAAAAACTAGACCTTCCATATATGAACTTCTTTGTTGGGAACATTGACGCCTGGAACCTCAGGTTTCAGCAGCGTTTGTCCCTGCGTCATCTTCACCTCTTTCAAAAAAATTTTCGGGGCGGCGGACAGGAGTGAAACCGTATATATCGTGTCAAGGAGGGATGTGTGACAACTCGTGACGAGAAGCGGGCGTGTGTGTGTACCCCTTGGAGTCACAGGGTTCCTTTCGGAATGTTTCGCTTTGGCTTTTATTTTCCAGCAGCAACAAACCAGGACTCCCTGGCGCGCGTCCTGGCCAACGCCAGAGAGGTGAAAACGTACCTGCTATTGTTAAACTGTTGGTTGGTTGCTGTGGTCCCTTGGTTTGTTTCATTGTGGTTCATGTCCCTGATGTTGTTCCAGGAGGTGTTCATTTTTTCAAGCGCTTCAATCTGTTTGAGATGGCCTCCAACTACTTGCGTTGACCTCCAACCCACTCGTTCATTTTGAGCTTCGGGGATCCTTAACTGACCTGTCAAGGGCTAATGCACGTCTCGCCGTCTCCTGTCGCTCGTTCGTTTTTCGTTTTGAGCTCTGGAGATCTTTAACTTACCTTGGGCGGTTTACCTAGGCTGGCGTGTGGCAACCGCTTTGGAGTCAGTACGCATGTCAACAAGTGTGTGAGATTGTTCGTCGACGGAGGCCTACAACGGCTTATGGCCAAGCGTCGGACCGGGCCAGGCATTGACTAGCAACCACCCTCAATCACTGATAGCTACCCCTTTGGCCGACTGCCAACCACCAACCCTAAACCGATTCCTTGCTCGGCTTTGTTTGGCTCCGCTATCCTACAGGCCTCTCCCGACACAATCTCTCCATCCACACAACTGAGACCAGCGCCGTCATCCCAAGCAGATGACATGAGGCTTTCTTCCGCGCTTTTGTCTCTCCAACCTCACGGCCTCACATCCTTTCAACGTAACAACGCGATATGATTGGGCGTCAGGTTTGATTGATGCCATCCAGGTCCACCAGATTCTTGATTTGTTGCTACTGTGTTAATTTGGAAGGAGTTTAACATCTTGCAATGACAAAAGGTCTTGAGCAAAACGCTTTTGGCAATTGCAAAAAGCCACTGTGCAAGTGACAAGAGCAACGCCGATGCCTAACTTCAGGAACACTTGCGCTTCTTCTCACAACTGGTTTTCGCATCTTTTTGCATCTTCACCAACGCGCGGTTGCCCCGTTTCTCGAGTTTTGAATTTTGGACTGGTACCTTAGGGCGCGAAAAACAAACAGTGGGCGCACACGCAGGAATGGCCCGTATAGCTACAACCGACGCGATGTCAATTCGCGCCATCTCCAATCAAGGATTGATCACGCAGCTTATGTTCAAATAAAGGTTAAAAAGGAACACCCTAGACATACATTCGTCTAACTTTTTCAACATTTGGTGATTCTTAGTAGAGTTTCCGAAATCTTCAACAAATGGTTGTTTCGTAAGAAAATCCACAACAAATGACATTTAATTTCTCCGACAGCAACATGGAGGTACCTCCATGTACCACGAACTCCGAAAGCAACGGTAATTCCTGCGAGTCACACCCCAAGCAATTGGTCCGGCTTTTCGATTTGGAGCGTTGCCGTCCACTGGTCTTCGGTAGCGTGCTAAATCAGCTTCCCAAACGGAAAAGAATACTAAGATACATTCCTGCTATTGTGGCAAAGCGGGCGGCCATCAGCAAGGAGCTGACACGTGATCCTCGTGTCTGGCTTTCAGGCACCGTGGTTTGTCTGACACGAGCAATCTGTTTCCAGCGCCGTCATCTATCTGCCTGCTGCAGTTGCTTCTTGCAGCTGCCAACGCCAGAGGGACGCACTGTGTCTTATCATCAAGGTCTTGAATTCCCACTGCAGCAAGCACTTGGCAACACTCTGCCTTTCTTGGCAGGAGCACCGATTGCATCCAGCCCAATGCCGCGAGCGGTGGCTAGCAAGCGAAAACGCCCCCAACATCCACTGGGCCGGACAGGGCGTATGACTGGTTGCTCCCACTTCAATGACAGGTTGGAACATGTTGGAACTCCGGCGGCGTAAGATCTCACTCTTGTATACGGGGCTATTTTCGCAGCCGCGGAGGGTGACAACGGTAGATTTCTCTAATCATAAGTCATAAGCAGAAAAGATTTGCGGGCAGCGCCGCTGTCAAGACTGGGACCACATAAACCCGCGCGACGTAGCTGCGGAACCCAAACTGTCACCTTGTATACTTGCCACAAATGCGCTCTTTTCATTGATGACAAGGGCTGCCCGGGCATGGTTGCATCGCCGTAAGGCTAGGGCCGCCTCCGCGCAAAAAGGAGCTAATTCAATTTTAACTGCGCTAATTTAACGCCGCCTTGCGGCCTACAGAACCCCGAAAGCGTAACCAATCTTGCAACCACTGGCCCTGTGAAGCCCACCGCTGAGCCCACCCTCTCCTATATCGTTCGATTCAGCCTTGCTTCCTACGTCAACTGGCTCGTCATTCCGCAGCTCTTCACTTTGAGATGTGGACAGCTTGGAACGAAGGCTGCACGAAGGCTTCGCTTCCCATTGCGTCGAAACGAACAAGTTCATTAGCCGCAGCCGCAGCATTCTCCCTCGCGCTCTTCCAGCGCAGCGCTGTCCTTCTTCTTGGCCTTGTCCCATGGCCGGCGGGAAACGGAGCCTGAGGAAAGGACTTAGGTCGGCCAAAGCTTAGGTCGGCCAAAGCAAGGCGCCGTCCCAACATTTGTGACCGATCAGATTGGCCACTTGATCAACCTGGACCAGCAACTCCTGATCGCGGGGAACCAATCTCCCAACGCGTGCCTTTTTCATTTTTTCTCATTGCGTCTGTGACCTCTTCTTTGCACGCTTTGGCCCTTGCCCGCCCACTTGGTGATGCCTCGTCAGGCGATTGACCAATAAGTGCACGCGACCAAAAGGGCAATAACCAAATCAGCCTTGAAGAAACCACATTGAAGGAGAACTTGCTGCGCGCGAAGCCTTGTAAGGTCAAACCCCGCTCCGTTGTGGAATACGGTGTAGGAGGTCAAGCCAAAAAGTTCCTGATGGAAGAGATCAGTCCAGCAGCGCGCGCATAATACCCAAGGAAGAATGGAAGAACATGGATGGGGTAAAGCTGCATCGAGGGTCAGGTGAGGTGAGGGGGCGGCCGCGTCTATATAATACATTCTCACGCTTCGTGAGCTTCAACCATTACATGGCGCAACCAGGACGCGATGTTCCAGAGGCGCGCCCAAATTCTCGACAGCTCAACGTTGTAGAGTGGGGGCTTGTATGATGTCTCGAGCAGGGCGAGGCCCTACGTCGAACACTGGGAATACTGGCTGAAGTGCCCCAAAGCTTTCTGACGCCGAATCACTTGCAAAGACAAATCTCTGCCAACGATTCCCTGCATCCTGCTGTCAGCATCCTGAGGAGAGCTGCCTTCAACTTGCAAGTTGTCGACGTAAGCACTCCTTATACTGGAATGTGTGGGGCATTCATGGTTGGACGGGCCAGTTCGATTGAAAAAACACCACAGTCGCCACCTTCTGGGTCACCAGGGCCTTGTCCTTTGCTGTGATCTGTCAGATCTAAGCAACAATATGAAGAAGGGGTTGAGAGCCGGGTATGTGGCGGCAAGCAGCCTTCGCGTGCCATCTTCCTCTTCGCAACAGAAAACTCCTTTGCAAGCGGCCGCAAGGTCTCCCACAGCCAAAGAACTTTCTCCTATAGAGTTAGGCGGCTTCTTCATGAAAAGCTGCTGGGCCAGCTGGTTGAAGATGCTGGTGTGGTCAGGAGTGAGCGCAAGAGTACACCAGCTAGCGTGATCGGATTGTTGCGCTTGCCAGCTCTAAGGTGACAATCCTCCAGATCACAGGCGTTGCAATCTGGGCCTGGAAACTGTACTTTGTGGAGCCTGGAAAACAGTCGCCAGCGAGCGCAGGTTTTTGAGCTACCTGTTGAATAACTGCGCTCCGGGCACAATTGCGCCGATCGTGCCCTGTCATGCTCCATCATGCGCGGCCGGACCCACGCCGCCTGGTTCTCATTTTCTTCTCTTCCGTTTCTCTTCCCTAAAACTAGTGCCGCTCCCACTTCCAGATCGGCGCACGCGTTGAGTCCGGAGAACCTTCGGTGTTCACTGGGCCACCCATCAAAAAGCTAAGGCCACTGAAGGGAGGGGCGCGGGAGTTGCACTCACACCAAGCACCGCGTCCATGTCTCATCATGTCTCTCCTGATCAGCCCCCTCCAGGCCCCGCAAGACGGCGAAGACGGCGAAGACTCATGATTGCAGCTTTTGTGGGCCCATGAGCAAAGCTGCTCCAGGAGTCAAGGACGTCAACCACTTGTCTGCTCCAACCTCCGGCTTGTCAAAACCCGTTTCTCTTCTGTGAAGCGCCGTGAACACCTGGGAGCCTTGCATCTTCAAACGCCTTACTGCTCAGTCCGGCCACACCAACTGGTGCGATCTTCCTCTATAAATGTGTAGATGGTGCAGCCCAAAACTCGAGTGACAGCATGTTTGCACTATTTGCGCGTGAGGATTTTTGGCTGCCATCTCCTACCTTTGGCTGGTGGCATCTCTAAACAGCAGGCCAACCAAACAAAAAGGGCAATCTCAAGGACCCTGCATGTCTGTTGCCATGACTCTGACCAGGAAACCATATGGTGCTCGACGCAGCCAGCCAGGCCACCGGACTCCTGTTCCAGTAAAAAATCTTGCAATGAGCGTTGCAAACCATGGCCGTGGAGCCCTAGCAACGGAGCCCTAGCGTCGATAGTTTCTGGGGGAAACTTAAATTGCTTCGCCTTGAGCCCGCCGCGCAGCATGTGCCCAAAAGCTCAGTTCCAGACCACTCTCGTTGCCTTCGGGCCTTTGCTTTCCGCATCTTTCGGATCCAAGCCTCAAACGTGTTACTTTGCCACGCGTGGGAAATAAAGTCATATGTTGCGCGCACTGTTGCGCGCACTGTTGCGCGCATACAAGTCTATATTGTCTACGCGTGTCTTTCACGCCATGTGCCGACAGAGAAATGAAACAATGCCTTTTAGTGCGAACAACATGCACCAAACAACACTGAAGCCCCATTTCTCGACCAAGGCTCCGTCTTATGCTGCTTAACTGAACTCAAAAACATGCTCATCGGGATGATCACCTAATCACTCTTGTCCAAGCGGGTCTTTGGCGTCCACGCAAAGCTCTTTAGCTATTTGCAGCTCAACTGTGGCTTGCGCAGTTGATAGCAGAATTTGGACCGAAGTTCTTTTGGCGTGTTCTTCACGAAGTACGCTGACACGTGGCGGCCGGCTCTTAAGGAATTCACCGCTCGAGGGCAAAATTTGCATCAAAATTCAAACTAGATTCCACACGACGCCTGGCTACTTTCTCCAAGAACCTGTTTCACAAGCAGCGGCGCAACTTCGGTACAGTCGCTGCCCAAACAGTGTGAGGTTTTGGCAACCTTCCGGACGCAGCGGGATGAGTGGCTGGATGTGGAAGTTGCCAGTCGGAAAAGAAGGACTTGGATGGTGGTAAAAGGTATGGTTAGAAGGTTTGGGTCGGAAGGATGTGTTGACCATGGGGCAGGGCTTGTGTCTTTTAGTTCTCCTTCTTTGTGGCTCTGGGCTCGAAATTGTTGCGTTGTTCAACCTTGTCAAACCCTAAAAGCAACCAGTGCATCCAAAAGACTGTATTTGAGTTACTTTCTTCAAGGTAGGAACCCTTAAGTAGAGTCCTTTTTCAAAAGCCGGAAACACTGATTTAGAATACGTATGTTTAACGGTCTTTTCAACACAACTACATCAGGCGCACCAACAGCACACCTATGTTCGCTGTAGTTGTTTTTAAGGCAGGGGAGCTCTTTGGCAACCCTAGCCAGGCCAGTTTGCATCGCAGCCAAAGGACAGGAGAGCCCTTTGGTGCTCCTAGCCAAGAGCTAGCCAAACAGAACTTCCTGCCTCACGCCCTTTTTCACTGGAAGATAGGCGCGCAAGACAGCACTCCAGCGTAGCCGCAAGACATGATTTGCTGCTCACTTTTCCACTGTTGAATTAACGGTGTGTGGGCGCGTGGGCGGGCTCCTTAAGGCTTGCTCAAGGCGGGTCTCTGGAATCGTTCAAGACGTTTGTCTTCCTTCTTGACGCTTCAATCGAGCTGTTCGGCGAAATCATTTGCCAAAGGCCTCCACACCCGAACTGCCCCAATGTGATCTGTAAAAACAAAGGTGCAAAAACCGGTTTCTTTTTGTTTCTTGGCGTGAGGAACATGTAGACACAGAAACCCAAGCCTTCCAGTTGCCAACCCAGAGAATTCTGCAGAACCACTGGTGGCCATCACTCCGCCATTCATGTCTGATCATAAAAATGGGGCCCATTGATGGCCCATTGCTGTCACTAAACCTCTTTCGGCAAGATTGAGGCTGTCACTAAACCTCTTTCACTAGACAACATCGGACCCAAAAAACGCAAAGCTGAACAGAAAAATCGGTTCCATTGCAATTCATAGCCTCTCAGAAGCGAAACAAGGCAGACTAAAATTCGAGAACTTTGCCCATTGCGAAACAACCAGGCTCCTAGGAACTTGGCCTCCAACTTGCAGAAAAAAAGGTGCGGTGACCATGGGCGGCTTTGGGCTTGCGGTACCTTACCTTACAGAGAGCCGTTCCCTCAGCTGAGGTTGAAGATGCAAATCAAGACGCGATTCTATGTCTTTCCGCTCCAGGACGCTTAACACATCACATGATTGTGCTCCCCGCAACCACCAACTCTGCGTGATGGGTGTAGGAGGTGAAAGGCACAATCAGGTCCAGTCTGCACCCTTCCAAGCAAACCTCGATGTTTTGAGCGGGACAAATAGAGATGCCATAGAGACGCCCGCAGATTGCCCAGAGTTTTCTTTTTAAAGGACCAGTCCCTTTTTGACCACGGCCTCCCAACGGAGCGCAAACTGAAGCAAGTACTGCCAACGAAGTGCTATTTTTCCGAAAATTTTCCTAAAAATCAAGGAACCAAATCATCAAGCCATCTTGCTAAGAGCAAGCTTCTCCCTTGTTAATTACACTGGCGCTAACTTAATTAAGTAAAGCAAAACAGACGCTGCAGGCAGGATTGAAACATCAGCCCTGTGCTCCGTCTTCCGTCTTCCAGATCTTCCAGTTGCAAACAGCCCTTTGGAACGACTTGAGGGTTTGAGCCACGGCGAATCCTCAAATGGGTTGTCTTATTATCATGTTTTATAAGGATGCAAAATGGGTTGTCTTTTCTGAGGATACACTTTCTATGTAGTTGCATCTGGTAGTCCAAGACTCTTTCACACTCCTTTGGCGACTGAGCGCACGGCTGAAATTTCGGACCAATGATTGCTCTCGGAGTGTTTCTTCAACTCCTGCAATACTAATGTTGCAATCTTCAGTTGAAGACAAAACCCAGGCATTCCAATCTCAAGAGACCGTGAAACAACCTAAGCGATGGATGATTATCATGCGCTTCTGAGAACGTTTCTACTGTGTTCTGCTGCTGGCTGTAACTCGTGGATATGGGGCACTAGGACTAGGTGAACCTACGACCACACCCATTGCAAGAAATGTGGTGGCCCTACACACCAGGTTGCCAGAGTGGGATAACCATGAGCCGGAGTGGGATACAGGCAACACGGTTCCTTGGCCTCCCTTACAGACCATTCAGCCGGGTTGTTGAACAGGAGCTCCGTTCGTAGCATCCTTGTTCCTTAGTAGCTTCTTGTTCCCAGTAGATTTTGGAAAGTTTTCCCCGTTTTGGAATGAGTTCAAAATCTGCTTGGCAATGCTTGTGCTGTGTTGAGGTGGGTTTGACTAACTTTCATGACTTGGTGGATCATGACATTCTGGTGCTTCAATTAGGGTGCTTCATTTGTGTTTGTTAGTGCACAAGGGCCCCCGCCTTTTGCAGGCCGGTCAGCCAATTCAGCCCTGTCGAGGCATAGTTGCGGGGCGACCTTTTGGTGTGATATGGTGTGATTTTGTCTGAACTTGTTCTTTAGACTCTCAGGGCGCATGTTGGTAGGCTTTGTAGGCCTCAGGGCATCTCAATTTGCGCTGATGATGTCAGGGCTGATGTTTGCGCCTTTCGGCGGCTCAGCGGGCGTTTGTTTGTGAAACGTTACATGAAGGTTTCATGGAAAAATATGGTTTCTTGCGTCTTGAAGGATAGACCGACTTGCCTGACCTGAAGGTATCAGTAGAGGTCGGCGGCGGCGGCGCAGGTTAAAAATCAAGGCTTTGCCAAGTCCCGTAAAAAGTTTGTCGGAGTGTCTGCTGCCGACTGTGTTGGCATGTCAGGGCGGCCTTGGGCCTTCGCCGCAACAAACTCCATGCGTGGATGCTCAACATTGCCAGAACTAGTGGTTGGTTGAAAGGTCAGGGCTGCGTTGAAACTGCCGCTAAAAATGCACCCTTTCAGGATGACCGAGTTGCGAAACTGTTTTTGGGTCGGATGAACTGGCACCTTGCCGCCAGCAAATACCAGGCGGTCCTGCTTGACTTAGGTTGGGATGCGAGTCGTTTTGACACATGGCTTGGTCATGATGGTTGTCAGTGGCACGTTGACTTTTCTCACCCCGAGTTGCAAACCATATGCTGTACAAGTAACCCGGGTTGTGGCAAAGGTGGATTCCCCAGGGCAGGAACCCTTTTCGGATCGCGGCTTGTGTGTGATTGGCCTTCCATATTGGTGTTTTTTGGAAGACCATGTGCATCTGCATCTGTGTGGGAAGCTCGGCTGATGTCTCCATGCTTTGGTACAATTTTAGCAGAGGACAAAGGTGGTGCACTCTTCAACAGCTGTGTGGACACTGCATCAGGTCCGCTTGCCTTGTCTGGAAGTCCTTTTAGGGTTCTGTGCAACTGGCCTACCGACGTACGTATTTTTTTTTTCTCCTAAAGTTGCTGCTCTTGTTGTGGGTGGCCGTGTTGGCCGGTCTATTCGGCAGCCTTCCGTCAGTCTGCTCAGAAGAAGTCGACATTGACGACCGGGTCACCTTCTCCATCATCTTCGTCTTCGGCTTGCTCCGGGCTGTGTGACATGGCCTGTTGAGCTGTCGCAGAGGGAGGTGTGTCCGTGGAGAAGCGCAGCTTCTTAGGAGCTGGAGGTGACATTGCCGGCAACAGGTCATCTGTCGAGGTTGCCGTGGCACGTGGTGGCTGGGTTTCATGGTCGGCTGTATGTGCCTCCTGGCTGCCTGTGCCCTGGGTTTCTGGTGTGCCCTTTGGCTGGGTATTGAACAGCTGGAGGAGTGTTGGTGACCGCTGTGTGTTGCCTTGGCACGGTTTGGTCAGTGCCTTTGTCATGACCACTCTTTCCTCGCCATCCAAGTGACTGTTGGTGCCGCAGTTGACACAGCGGATGGCCTTGCCCTTTTGCCACAGGGTGTGGGAGGAGTGTCCTCCATGGTTGTGCTCGTATTTGGCATCAATGCATGCGCTGTGGATGAAGGTCTGGAACCTGTCCTCGTTTGTCCTTTTGTGGATGGACAAGTTGCATTTGGTGCACTTGAGGTATCCCGTGGTCTCTTGGAAGGTGTGTTCATCCGGAGCCTGGGGATGTTGCTGTTGGACTTCGAGGAGCTTCTTAATGGCCGTGGTTCTGGTGACTTTTTGCCCGATTGGCTTATCAGGCCTCATGTCGGGCTCGGGTGCCTCGTGGGTGAGGAGCTCACAGTCCTGGCTGAGGTGCGTTTCGATGACATCGACTGTGAGACCCTGGTGAACTCTGGTATGGCACGTTTGGCACTGGTACCCACTCCGGTGTGGTACCCATTGGTGTTTGTGGGGCTGCCAGGGAGCCTTGCATTGGTTGATGAGCCGTTTCTTGTATTGTTTGGTGGCATGGCCAGCCCGCCTGACTGGTTTGTCGTGGAGGTAGTGTTGGGGATCCTTGTAGATCTTCTCGAGGCGGGCGGTGGCCTGTTTGTATATCTGGAGGTGATCCTGGTCCAAGGTGTGTTGCCAGTCCTCTGCCTGTCTGTCGTAGAGGGTGGAAGCCCGTTCGTAGGCGGCCAGTGCAGCATCTCGTTGTCGCCTGCGAAGGTGTGGCTCGTTGCCTGGGGTGTCCGGTGACCTGTGATTTTTGTGGATGTACAGGGGTGTGATCCTCTGGAAGAAATGCGCATCCAGTCCATGGGCAAGGTCTTCGAAACCCTTGCGCTTCCTTGGGTTGGTCCATGCCTCCCATACCACCCCGAGCTGAACCACCACATTGGTGGGAGTGAGGACGAATTGGGCGAGGGTGATCAGGCCTTGGAACAAGGCTCGGGCTTTGGTCTGGGGACCTGGTGCCATGCCCGTTATGGTGCCTTTTCGCAGGAGCGTTCGAAGGGAGAAGGTGTGGATGCAGAGTCCAAACACCCATGCCTGTGACCTCAGGTCGTAAGAGGACGGGGTGGCATCAAGGGTCACTGCCATGCCTTGCCAGGGCTGGAGGGTGAGGGGCTCGAGGGTGCTCCAGCAGCCATGGCCTTGCAGGGGTTGAGGAAACTGGAGATGGTCTTGGGGCTCCTTGGGAATCCAGCCGTGACCCCACAAGGGTTCTTCAAGGGGATCCTGCAGCCGTTCAGTCCACTCAATCGCCAGGGGTTCATGTCCTTGGTTGTGGTGCCAGGAGCAGAGCCACACGATGTGTTTTGGGGTGGCTGGGACCTTGCAAAGTGGGCAAGGTTTGATTTTCTCGCCGTCACGATAGTGGATGGCTGCTTGATTCCAGGTTCTCATGTGCTGAAGCTGTTGCTTGGAGAGGACTTTGGCGGCCTTTTTGGCAGTCTCCCAGTCGAGGCCGCTCACCAGGTTTTGGCAGTTCTTCCTATTTGCCAGTCGGCTGGTGCGTTGTTGCTGGGCTTCCCGATGAAGCGTTTGCTCAATGGTGTGCCATTCGTCTTGCAGGTTGATATGGGCGATGCCATTGGTAGAGTGTCTCGGTGGTCCATCCCCATTCATGGAGATAAGCAAGGGTGGCTGCCATTGGGCCCTTGACATGGTACCATTGGTGCGGTTTGGTTCGGAGGTGGTTCCGAATGGTGATCCATGCTTGTTCCACATGCTGGATGCGATCAGCAGGCCAGCTGTGGAGGAGAGTGTGCAGGGCCCGGATGTGGTGGATGATCACCTGGTCGCCTGGGTCGCCGAATTTGTGGCTGACTTGGTCGTAGATGATGTCTTGGAGCCCTCCGTGATGGAGCCCGAGGTGGGTAGCAAGACTTTGGCGTAGTGCCAACCGATATCTGGGTGCTAAGCCTTGACCCTCAAAGCCCCAGTAGGCGACAGGTTGGACACCTCCTTTGTGTAGCCGCAGCCGTGTTCGTAGGTTGGGCAGCTTCAGACTTCGGAGGCGAATCCTTCTTTGCTTGTGTTTCCGGAAGCGCTGTTGAAGGGTTGTGATACGCCTTCGGCGGCTGGCTGCATGGTCAATTCCAAGGTCTCGCATCACGGATTGGATTGGCGGGTCTTGTGGTCCGAGAAGTTTGCTGAGCTCACTGTGGATCCGTTTGTCCGTGACAATGAAAGCTGTCTTGTGGCTGTTGACCACTAACCCGGCTTGTGTCAGTTGGTCCCGGAGTTGTTGCCATGCCTGGTGAACTCTGTGCGCCAAATGCTGGGCATCGGTATGGCTGCCGTCAAAGCCGATGTCGTCGACCCATCCGTTGAGGTGCAGGTCTGGGAATGCTTGCTGGAAGGTGTGCAGGATGGGTTGGAGATAGGTCTTGGCCAGTAAAGGTGCTTGTGGGCATCCGGCTGCAACCCCTGTGGTGACATGGAACCATGGGCTCAGTTCACCTTCGGCCAGGATAGCTTTGTGTCCCGTGTAGACCTGCATGGCAAACTCCAAGGCCAATGGCGGATAGTTGAGCTCTTGTGCCGTTTGTTGCAGTTTTTGAAGGTCAAGGGTGTCGTAGAAGGTGCTCATGTCCAGAAGTACTGTGACTCCGTGCTTCTCCAGGGATTTGGTGGTCTCTTGACGGAGGAGACGTTCGAGGGCCACGTGGAGAGCAGTTGCTCCTGGTCTGGCTCTGTCATAGTCCATGGTTGGAGGGAGGTTTCGTTGCCACTCATCCAGGATTGGTTTTCCTAGTCGACACCACACCCTGTAGAGAACACTGGTCAGAGTGATGGGTCGTTCCACTCTCTCATTTTTTGCCAGCATCACGACCAAGCTCATGGTGAGTTGGGTTGGGAGCTCTGCCTTGGCCTCCATGGTTTGAAGGATGCCAAGGAGTGGTTGGATGGCCTGTTTCGGAGCAGTCCTGAGCAGCTGGGTAGTGATGGCGTCAGGTCCACAGGCTTTGTCCGGGAGGTGCTTGAGAGTCTTCCCGAGCTGTTCAAAGGTGAGGGCCGGGAGCTCGCCGGCTTGTCGTTTGGCCTGGTCTTGGAGTGGCAGGCGGGTCATGGGCTGGTTGTCGCTGGTAGGCTTCCAGAGCTTGTGCCAGTCATGCATGCGGTGTCGCATGCGGTCTGCCATCGGGATGGATCGATAAGGTCTCTGCCACGACATTTCACTGGCTTTCAGGGAGCGGAAGAGCCCCTTGAGTCCTTTGGCTTCACCTTGTTTGATCCATTCGGCATATTGCAGACTGGTCTCATCTCGGCTTTGTTGTTGCGCTGCTTCAAGTTGATGTTGCACCGTCTGCTGCAGGAGTTCAAAGGTGCGATCGTCCCTGAACTGCACCCAATGGTGGTGGGTGTCAAGAAACTGGCCCCAAGTCTGGTCCCCTAACCAGTGGTGTTGGACTCGCTGGAGGGCTTTGTTGAGCCCGTGGATGGCGCCGGTGGCTTTGGCGGGCTGGTGTTGGATCAAGTTTAGTCTGGCTTGGATCTGCTCCCAGTAGGCAGCCTTGCCTTTCTTCCAAAGACCGCCTGCTTTGGCCGGGACCAGGGGTAGGTGCTGAGTGATCAGGTTAGAGCCTCGGCCCTGTGGTGCCCAGGGGTGCTGTTGCAGTAGATATTGTTCGGTGATGGATGTCCAATCTGCAAGAGTTTGGGCACCTGGGTTTGGCCTGCTGTCGTACAACTGTAGCTGTTCGACTTGGGACACATAGGTGCTCCAGGCGCGGAAGCCAATGTCGGGCACATTGGGCAGTGGAGGGAAAGTCCGGATTTGGTTGTAAAGCCGGAAGTCGTCCCCCAGTTCCAGGGCGTAGGTGAGTAGGCAGTGCGGCCGCCAGGGAACAGCCCATTCCGTGGTCATGGAGGTGCAAGCTGCCAGGGTTTGTTGAACAATGGCATAGTCCACCGTATTGCCATTGAGCAGGGTGGCATCTGGGGCAAGGATTTGCCAGTGGAATTTGGAGTCAAGGACTGTTCCTTGGAATTGCTCTGGATGGTTATTCCAGTCGCCAAGCAAGATGAACTGCCGGGTGGATGCATCTAGAAGTGCTAGAATGCGGGCCAGTATTTGGGCATTCGTCGTGCCTTGGAGCGACTCATTGGTTTTGAGGTAGACGGCAATGACCAAAATGGATCTGGCTTTGGCTTCCCAAAGGAAGGCTTGGTATCCACATCCTTCGATCTCAAAGGCTTCAAGTTGAGTTAGTCCATGGGCCGTGTCGTGGATGACAATGATGCCCCCATGTGTGCCTTCATTGTTGGTGTTGCTGTGTGCTGGATACCCGAAGGCATGTCGGCCTCTGACCTCAAAATACTGGCACATCGATTGATGCTTCTGCCGATCCAGGTGGGTTTCGACCAGGATGTAAATCTCATTGTCTCGTGTCCAGTACCAGTCGAGTGTGCTTTTCCCAAAGGCAGTGACGTTGGCTACATGGAGGCGCATGTTCTCTTGTGTGTGCCGTGCCTTCTTGGGTGGTGTGCCGTGAAGTGGTGGATCGTAGTCTGGGGTTTCGGGCGGTGGCAATGCCCGGGCAATCTGTCTTGGTTGAACCAGCGCTGTGGTCTGGATGCCCCAAACTTGCACAATCTGACCGGCAATTTGTGGTGTCAAAAATGGGAAGCACCTTTGGGTTGGCTCCATCGTCAGCGATCCACATGAGGTCCTTGTAGACGAGGATGGCGTAGTAGTGTCCGGTCTCATGTGTTGGTCCTCTGTGGCAGATGTACGCCATAGGAATGTACTCTGCACTGGCCCTGGAGAACCCGTCAAGGGAGCGAGGGACGGTGTAGGGTCCGTGGGGGTTGAGGGCTCGTTTGTGTTTTGTCACCGTGCCGTCAATGGTGACAGCCCTGTTGATGTGGCTGATGTGGACCATTTTGTCGTCCCCGAGGTACTGCCCATAGCCTTGGTTGGCCCAGCAGTTCATGAGTTCTTGCCAGGTGATTTCATCAAGAAACTCATCAGGATAGTCCACAATCAGGGGGACTTGGATGTGCTCTGTGATGTAGCCACCCTCTTTGATCTCGGTGTGGCGGTATTGGAGAACTCGGGTTTGGGAGTGGACCCACAAGGAATGCACAAAATGAGCTGCGTCTCCTTCGAGGTTCAGGTTATGCTTCTCCCATAGCTGTTGTAGACCTGGTAGTTGCTGGATGTCAACTGGTTCGGTGAGCTCCAAGGACGTTTGGACCGCATCCTTGATCACTCCCCATGGGTCGCGGTTGAATTCCGCCAGATAGGCACACATCCAGCAGAAGGCTCGCCAGGGTGCATTAGCGTAGCACCTAGCACTGGGATTTCCGACCACCATGCTCAAATTTTGAAGGAGAAGGTCTGTGGTCGAGGCATAGTAGTGGCCGCTCATCAGGGGTGCCCTGGTGTCGTTGTCAGCTGAGGTGCCTGGAGTGCTAGAGGCCCCTCCTGTCAGCGTCAGCCAAGGCCCATGTGGTGTCGCCAGTGCAGGTGAGGATGAAGTTGTCAAAATTGGATTCTCGTTGGGAGGATCCGTAGAGAAAGAGTCAAGTTGCTTTTCCCCTGCAACTATGGTCCCTTGAAAGGAGGATTGAGGAGACATCTCCAACGGGTTGCTGCATGTGTTTTCCCCAACACGTGAAGCGCAAGAATTGGTAAAAGCTGATGAGCCTGAAGCAGCACGGCAATCCCATCTGGTGTCTCGTGAGCTCAGGTCGTTCGAAAACCCGGAATCTCGTTGTGAAAAATCCCCTTCACAAGTGGTCCGGTTTGTTGCAAGATCTTCGTGGGTGAGGTGGTTCCACGGTTGGTGAGGTTGTGGTTCCATGGCCTCGTCAACAAAATTTTCTTGTTGCACAAAATGTCCCAAGCTGTGCTCTTCCGATCCTTCGCATGACCATGTGTCATCTTCCGGCAGCGGAAAAGTCCATCCCATTGGTGAAAACTCTCTGTCCCTGTTACCCACCATGTCCAGGTGGCGGTGTGGCTGCAGCATCAGTTTTCCTCCTCTTGGTCGGGTCATCTGGGTCCTGATTGGGCCGCTTGAGGAGCCCGTGGAGCTGATTTTTCTGCTCCTCGGTGAGGGAGATTCCCAAACTGTGCACAAATGACTCTACTGCCATTGGGATTTGCTCGGGCTCACTATTGCCGTCAGGCAATTCTGCTGGTGCTGGTGTTTTGTTGATGGCGGTCATATAGTCCTGGGAGAGCTTGTGGAGTGCTTTCTGCCCGTCCGCCAATTTGCCTTGAAGCTCCTGCATGTCTGTCAGGAGGGAGGCATATTGAGCCTTGACGCCATCAATCTTCTCTTGCAGCTGATTCTTTCGTATGGGCATGGCCTTGAGGTCTGTGACCTGGCTCTTGAGCTTGGTGGCAATGTCCCGCTCTGAGCATGGTTCGGGTGCCGTGAGCTTGGTCACTATTTGTTGGACCTGTGGCGGCAAGGCGTCCATGTGCGTCTTCAGAAGATCAGTGAGTTCTGGTTCCTCTGGTTTGGTGGGACCGATGCCGAGAGCTTGAAGCTTGTGCTGGGTGTCCTCGGGCAAGTTGGCCCAGCTGCTATTGAGAAGTTCTGTCGCTTCTTGTTGCACCTTTGTCCTTTTCAATGGCTTGATCTTCGTGAGCCCTGGCGGGGTGTCCAACCATGACGACTGAGGTGTGTGCTTGTTGGCTGGCCGTCCATAGCCTTTGCCTTTCCCATTTCGTGAGGTCATGTCGGGCCACCAAGTGCCGCAGCGTCTGCATTTGGTGCCTGCTCTGACCTTGTCCGTCCAGATCCAGTTGTAGCAGTCTGGTTTCGAGCAGGTCATGTAGGCCCGTCCCCATTGTGGCGTCATTCTTCTGGCTCCGGTCGGATGATGTGGGGTCCAGGTAGTCCACCTAGAGGGCAAACAGGGTGGCTCCGATCACGATCAGGCCTGAGGCAAACACAAGGTAGTAGGCCAGTCACCTGGAGGGCCACTAGGACAAAGCCAAGCGAGCACTGCCGGGTGCCAAAGAGATCCTCAAGGGCGTTCTTGAGGAGGTCGTGAGATCACGGGAGTAGGACGCTTGCCCTTGGGATCCTCAAAGGCGGTGTCCGTGTGGTGGTTCGCAGGGCACACGTGGTGCGTGGGGAAATCCGCACAAGCAGGTCTTTGTGAGGGGCAGCCTGCTTGAACCACTCACAGCTTGAGCCACCGACGTACGTATGTATGTATGTATTTATGTATGTATGCGCTTGGTTGTTTTCTTGGCTGTCGTGATGCGCTGTAGCAATACCATCAATAAAGAAACGGGAGCGGGTGCGGGGGAGGGCGCAGCGCCTCCCCCGCAAGGAAAACAACGTATATTGAGAAAATATGGTTCCCTTTCTTAAGGTAGCCCAATGCCTCATCGTGTTCAAGATTTAGATCATAAGGCGGAAATGGGTCGAGAGCCGTTAGGGAGTGGGGACTGCAAGGAATTAGTAAGGATAATTTGAGAATTAGCTGAACGAAAGCCATGGTTGCAACATGTCCTTTCGTCCTTTCGCTTGCATACTTCAGCATTGACATGAACGAATGAACAAACTTGCGCGCAACGCAAAAGTCAAACACGAAAGTACGAAGAAACGACACTGTCAGGAGTCCATAGGTGTCCTTGCAAGATATGCGGTCAGTCCTTCACACCGTCTGGGCCACAGGGAAAGACTTGAGAGCAGTACCAGCAGGACAAAAGACTTGCGCTTTTCCGGTTGCCATGAAGGCAAGAACCTTGTGAAAGGAGATGTTTGCAGCACTGGAAGGACCTTCTCGATTCCTCAAGATCGTCGTGATCTGTCCTTCCAATCCTTTTGCTTTTGAAGCTCGACGTCTCCCTTGAGAGGTTTCTTCCACGTTTTCCCGTTTGAGAGGTTTCTTCCTGAAGAAAACTTGAGACTTTGCACAAACATTCCATGGGAAGGGCCACAACGAAGCTGCACCAAGCACCAAACGACGTGGCAACGGTGCTCTCACCGAATGCCTCATGAGCCAACACTGCTCGCTCCACCGCACCGTCGTCTTCCCAGCACCAAGTGGAGATGATGAGAGTCGGAAAGCTGGCGCTCTCGCTCTCACTTGGTCCAATCTGCTTTCGGTTTTCGAGAACAGGTGGCTGTCCGCTTTCTGATTTGTTTCCGACTTGTTTTGGAAAAGCACGCCCCCGTGCTGTGAGCTTGTACATCTCCAGCCAGGCATAGGTGGCGCATGTGGCCTGACAAAGTCACAAGTCGCAAGCCTGGCAAGAAAAAAGCTGTCGAAAACAAATCAGGTCTTTGTCACATGGCAAGGGCTAACACAAAGGCCTTGCATCCATATTCAAGAGTGTGCTTTAGTAGCTATAGCATGTTGGAGGCCATCGCTATTAGTTTTTTTTGCTATTAGGTTGGAGGCCATTGCTGCGCTTTGGTCGTTTGTTGCGCTTTGGTCGTTTGTTGTCCAATGCACAGCAAGTGACAGAACTTTCAACCGGTGACTGCAGCATCGCTGTCGCTTCTGTCCGAAAATCGTCCATCCAAAGACGATGGCCGACATCGAGACCTCTCGGATAAATTGATCGGAATTCAAGCAATGACTTATTGATCAATGAGTCATAAGATGTCATAAGTCAGTTCTGAACGTTTCATGTCATTTCATGTCATTTGTGCAAGTGCCTTCCTCACTTCCCATTGGTTCCAGCTTCGAACTGACCTCGAAACTCCCTCGCTGCCTGGTACTCACTCCGTCTGTATCCGTATTGCCTCTTGTACTGCACTCTCTCTCTCTCTCATTATGCTCCTAGTAGCGTTCTTGTTCCTACAAGTAAGGCCAGGAGCCCCCAGTAGCGTCCTTGCTCCTAGTAGCGATGCCCTTTGCTCCTAGTAACTAGTAGCGAACAATTGATGCTTGGGTACGTGTTCCTGCTTCAATTGCCATTGCCCGGTTTAACAGGAAGGCTACAGTACCGTGCGGTCAAGCAAGTATGGCAAAAAGGTTGCACAATGATGCAACGGTGTAAAGTGTAAAACAACATTTCACAGGGTCATCAAAGCACAAACTCAAACCATCTAGGCAATCAGGTGATTTTCCAGTGGCCGAGTCCAACGGGCAGTTGCGCTACATTCACCAGGGCACAGCAAATAACCCGTGGCCCATTAATTCAGGCTTTCGCCCACATTCGTGCCCTATGCTCTTGTCAGGCTTGCGAATAAAACATGTCATCTTCTGAGCAAGGCTAGCTCACAACTTTGGCAGCGTTCGTGTAAAGAAGTTCAATTTTAACTCATCCACACATCATTTTGGTTCGAACAAGTTCAACTCTCTCAGGTGTAGGTGGCAGGATCAATGGTCGGCGGGATAGGTTGGATCTCGGTGCCCAACTCTTTCTC